>CM035807.1:67628019-67643400 GCA_020466095.1 Chlorops oryzae
GTCTGTTATGAAAATCACAAAAACTGGTCTAAAATCGAAGTTTTTCAAGATATTTTGACGAAATTTGATATTTGAACATATTTAAAGGCATGTAATATGATTTCCCAAAATTGGAAAAGTGGGCGTGGCAGAAGGGCGTTTTTCGAATATTGTCTCCTACACCCGAATTTCAAATGGGACTTGAACGAAAGTGTGCACTTATGCTGCCTATGTAGCCATAAAAATTCTCTCCAAACATTTCTTTGATAGGTCCATTATTAAGGGTACCTCCAGAACTAGGGACTGCCACAAAAATCTCAAAACTGCCCCAAAATCGGACTTTTTCGAAATATTTTCATGAAACTTAAAATTTGAGCGTATATTTAAGCCCCCGATTATAGTTCAACAAAAATTGGAAAAGTGGGCGTGGCAAAGGGGCGGTTTTCATAAAGAAATTTTATCAAAAGTCGGTATATGGGGCCCCTTATGGCCTTAAACACCTCTTGATATTAAAAGTTATTTGAACATGTGTGTCTGTGTCGGGTATTTTATTGTCAGGCTCGCCTGACTATAACACCCTTACTTGTTTTTCTTGAAACCTGAAAAATTCCCATTTTTAGGCCTTTTTATGAAAATCCTCCCGTTTTCCCCCATTTTACCAAAATTCGCTCAAAAATTCACGAAAAGTGGGAGATATACCACCATCTGGCAACACTGTCTACCGGCTCTCTTAGCATTTTGAATATGCTGGCCTCCTTATAGCGATACACTTTGTCCCAATGCCATTTTGTCTCACATCATAATGCGAATTCTGATTGAAAACAACAGTGCGAAACGCGATAGCCAGAAGCGTGCGTAAACGGACAATTAATGAATGAATTGTTTGTGTGTTTGCTATGCCCAGAGAAAAATACCAGCAAACATAATGACAAGCGTTTTGCAAACCAAGCTTTAAAAAAGCTTGCATGAAGAAGTTTATTGCAAGCGTAGCAAACTAAGCTTATGCAAAACTTTCATTAATAAGGCTTTCATAAGCATTTAAAGGTAGCAGCCACCGACATTTGCAACATGTTTGGTATTGCAAGCGTTTTGCGAGTGTCGCTTACATTTTGCTAGTCAGTGCAATCGTTTTATAAATGTTGACAGCGTCCGATTGAATTTACAGTTATCTTTCAGAGAAAACAAGAATCAAATTTCTTGAAATCATTCTAGTTGTGATTGCTGAGAAGGCAGTTAGTTTAAAAATTAGTGAAAAATTAAGCGTGTTTTTGAATTTATAAATTTCAAATAAATATATTTATGTCATCATCGAAAAAAAGAAGAAGTGTTGTGCGTAGCACCAACGAAATTTTTCAACATTTATGGGATAGCGAGGCTCCAAGTTTTTATTCCTCAACATTTACTCTTAAGACATGAAGTTCCTTTTGTTTTATATTTTAGTTAGCGAAAGTGAAAAAACTCGCATTTTAATTTATATATGTATATATATTTTGTGTTACTAATAAAAACCATATAAAACACACACAAAATAAATGTTTGCAACGCTTACTTATTTCATTAGAAATACGTGTTTTGCAACCGTATTTACAAAGCTTAGGGAAAGCGTTAAAAAATTAATTACAAAACGTTTTTTGAACACATTTACAAAACACGTAAATACGTGTCTTAAATAACATGTTTTGCAATCGTCTTTTCAAAGCTTATAAAGATGGGTGCGTTTCGATTATAAACCGCTTACTTTGATGCCTTTTATAAATGTCATAGCAGCGTTTAATAAGTGTTTTGCTTACATTTGAACGCTTACAAAACGTGTATTTTTATATGTAATTGATTGCTGGATTAAGGGATGGAAAAATTTCTTACGCGCATGAGTGTGCGAAGGCTATTTCACGATATAAAGAAGAAAAACATTCGAAATCAGAATACGGTGTGCAATATTTATGATTATATCAAATTTTTTCTGAAAAATTTTATTTTACTTCTTATTTTCATAAAATTTAGAAGTGAATAAAATTAAAATATTATTAATTCGTCAAAAGAGATTAAGAAAGCAGTTATATGCTGTATTTTATTTAATTTTATAATCACAATTTATAGGTGATCAAAAGTATATTCGTTAATTGGAAGGAAAAAAGTCGATTCCTGCACACTGTATCATACCCATGAATTTTGTTTTAGCAGGATTGATTGAAATCAGCTAAATTCGTTCGTTCAAATTCAATGGTTCAAATACGTTGTACGTTGAAGACCCATACAAAATATTTTTTTAAATTTCAATTGCTGTTGACTGAAGCAATTTTTTCTCTTAAATTTAAATCTAATATATTGGCAGTATTAAAAAAAAAAAATCTTTAAACTTATTGAACGAATTTCAATATAAAGGCAATTCACAAAGTCTTCTAAAATAAATTTTTAATTTAGCCGCAGCTAAAGTAAGTATTTTTACATCTTAAAATACCAATTTCAGCAGAGGATAAATTCAAAAGAGATTTTAGAAGACGTTGTGGTTTGTCAAATTCATTGTTAATATCAAAAGTTAATTACATTAGCACATAATGTTACAAAAGGTTATCTGAAGTCGACCAGGCTTCGAATTTTTCGCATTTCGTGGAGCGCAAGTCACCCTACAGCACCATACGGTAGTGTCTTTGTATTGGTCACGTAGAAACAGTTAAACAACATAAGCGACCGACTCCAAAAATGATTTTTGAATTTTTAAGTCACCGCAAATTGCAAAGGCCAAATACAAGCGCAACTGCCGAAAAACAGTAAGGATGAAAACCGGTTTTCAATGCGTAGAGGCGAGAAGTCAGATATTCGTTTTTGTTTTGATCCTTTCATGAATTGCTACGTTTCGCGATGTCTTTCTTTCCTCGATTTCATGTTTTTAAGCGTTTCAGTTTTCAAAGCATATTATATCGCAATCTGAAGGACAGCATCGGGAATGAATGAAAAATGAAATCAACGATAGAGTACATTGGCGGCACTTTATTTATTAAATACTCTTTTCTGTGTGTTACTCGAGAGTCAGACATACCTAAAACATGTTCTGGAACATTCCGTTCGTAGGCAAGAGACGCAATTATAACAATTTAAACTGTTCCTACAAGTAACGCTCATGTTGAAAGATTATTCTGTTTAAAGATGATGGTGATGATGTATTTTTTTTCTCCTATGTGGAGCATAGAGCCTCTAGAATCATGTTAAATCTAACTTTGTTGTGAACATTTGCGGTAATATCATTCCATTAATAATTAGCGGCACTCTCTATTGTTCTTCTCCAAATCATAGCTGGGGCCCCTGGACGTCTTCTTCCTCGGGGTTTCCACCGAAGCGCTTGCTTTGCGATGTTGCTCTCGGGTCGCCGTAATGTATCGTCGTCCCGGAGTTAACTCCTCGTATATCACAAAAAAAAAACATTTATTGGGAAATTGAATTCTAAATTTCATCATGATATATCAAGAAAATTGCGCGTTGAAAATGTTTCAATCTTTTCTCTTTATATAAAATGTTTTACAGTAGAATCTCGCAAAAGTTACCGCTCGAATGAGTTAAACGCTTGGTTAAGTTAATCGAATTACAGCGCCCACGTAGCGTTCTAAAAAGTTAATTTTGGCGTTAACTTTTCTGAGCGTAATATTTTTTCTTTTCCTTTTTTTCCTTAAATCAACCCTATTTCATGTGTATTACATGGAATAGCGAAGAAAAACAAAAGAAGACAACGCAAATCATAACGATAGCACTTAAAAGTGACAAATTCTATCTAAGCGTGCAACCTTATTATGAAATAGGAGTTGTGCGCGAGTAGAACTTGTGTATGTAAAATAATTAAAAATATGGTTTAAATCCGTGATGTGCAGGCCCTATGATCTCTCATAAGCTAGGGATTTTTTGGCATTTGTGCTAGTGTCACACGGATAGTGTACGATACAAATTCACGTTGCCCCTAGCAACACCCCATGATTGATATTTTAGGTACTTTCTTTCCTTTTTTCAAGTACACATTTTCCATTCAATTATCGTTGTTATCAACAGATTTTCATGACGGAGACTATTGACTTTTCTTAACTTTTTGGGTTCGTTTTAATGAAGAACGTAATGTTTTTGAAGTTAAAACAAATAATTTCTATATATCTATTATCGAAACCAATTTTTTATTATAAAACTTTTATGAAAAAAAAAGTACGGCCAAAATGTATGAAAAATGTATATAATTTAGTCTATTTCGAAGTTTTTGAAAAAATTAAAATTTCAACCTTGCAACAGACGATTTATTTTGAAAGCGAATAAAACGAAATGCTTCATACATAGTAAAAAATGCTTAATTTTGTATGTGTTAGTTATGCACATCACTGGTTTAAATCAAAAGATTTAAATAAAATAAGCATGTTATGTTTGCAAAAATAGATTTTTAAGCATGTAGTCGCTATTTCTTTAATTTTTTTCGATTTTGAAAAAAATTTGGAAAAGTTAATAATTCGGAAAAGTTGATTACCCCTGGGACAAAACGATTAACTTTTGCGAGATTCTACTGTATTTTTAATTGTTTTAAATCAAAAATTTCTAATAACGGAGAAAATTCTTCAAAACCCAATTTTTTCCATTCAAATAAATTTTATAAATTCTTCACTTTTTGTGAAACCTGTGTTTGATGGTGGATATACCAGCAAATGCCTAACCCAAAACTACAAAAAAATTTTTGTTAAAAATAATATGATTTTAAAAGAATTGAGAAGTTACGTTTTTGTTGTAGAAAAAAATTTTGTATTTAATGTAAACAAATAAGCAGAAAAGTAGGTATGTAAGTAACAATACTTTTTATTGCTTTTATTTGTAGTGCTTACGAGCTTTATTTTATTAACAAAATAGTAGAAACTTATTATTCAAATGTTTCTTAAATATTTTGATTAAATCTTTAGACACTGAAACGAGTTAATTAGTTCAAGGTCTATTGGAAACTAATTAACGGATCTTGTCTCTTAAAGACGTAAGATAAAAAATAAAAGATTGAAAGAACAGGTGTAATGTGAAGAGAGTGAAAGAACAGGTGTAATGTGAAGAGAGTTAGAGATGGTAGTAACTATTATGCTACTCCTCCCACCCTAGACAGTACAATGTCCTCATTGAGAATATACATATTGTTTTTTGTACATTTAGACCAGGGGTCGGCAAAATGGGTATGTAATTGTGTGAGTGAGAGCAGAGCGGCTACTAAAAATAGCCGAAAATAAACAAAAAAATGCTGAAACTAGCTAAAAATAAAAGCTAGAAGTAACATAAAAGAGCTGAAACTGACGGAAAAAGCTATAAATTTCCGCATACCCGCTCTCGATGTTGCATGCTCGACTGCTCCCATCAAACTGAGACAAGAGCGTAGGCAATACGTGAGCAGTGTTGCCAAAATAAACTGTTCAAAAAGTACACAAAACGGACCTTTTTTATAGAAAAAGTACGCACACATATATTTTTTTGTAAAGAAAAATCACAAAAACTAACGTAATTTTTTCATCATGGTAATATATTTATACAAGATGATTTTTTTTTTTCTAGTCAAAGACTAGACTAAAAGACTAGTTTTTAGTATAAACTTATTAAAAATGATTTAACGAGCATTCGATTTAGCGAGGCTCGCATTTAACGAGCATTCAAACTGTTTCTATAGAATACTTTATATAACGAGGAAAATCGCATAAATTTTTTTTTCTGCACTCGGTTTAACGAGCAACATAAAACATCAGTGAAAAATCATAAAGAGAAACAAAGAGGAATGCAAGAAATACAGCCCAATTATGAATATTTCCGGGGAACGATTTGCCGAGGAATTTACATTTCTCGAGACTAAAATTGTCCTTTTTTAAATCGATAGGGTAAGAAAAATTATGAGTATGGGTCAAAAACCCATTCCATATAAATTTTCTTCCCACATATTTAAATAAGATGAAGTTTACTCTCGAGAAAAGTAAATTCCCCGGGAATATTCAGAATCGAGCTGATCGTTCGCCCAGTTTCTAATTTTAACCGTTAACAATCAAAGAAAAACTGAAATCGATAGTCCTGCAACTCTAATGCGGAGTTGATCTAAATAGTACGCAAATCGACCAAAAATAATTTGGTACATAAAAAGTACCCAGGTGATTGAAAAGTACGCAATGCGTACTAAAGTACACAAAACGGCAACACTGTACGTGAGTGGCTGTCGCAAAAATTGTTCCTAGCGTGCCGACCCCTGATTTAGACGCTCATCTGATATTAACTAATTATTTATTATAGCAAGAGTTTGTTAATAAGTATTTTTATATTAGGAGAAAAATAATGTTTTTTTTATTAATGCATTGGTATATAAAAAAATTTATGTTTTAATTCTTTTTCCTTTTAAAGTGGCTTTTATATTTTCTTACGTTTCTATTTTTAAATTTAACAAGAAAATGTTCATTATCATCCTCTGCCTTGATCAGGGGTGGGCACCAGCGTTGCCGCTTTGGCTAAAAATTGGCTATTTTTATTTTGAAAAAACGTTTTTGGCTATTTGGCGATTTTTATTTTGATATGGCCATTTTTATTTTGCTGAAAGCTGTATTATATTTCCCCTAAATTTTGCTCTCGTGAGGTAGATTTTCTGTGCTATAAAACGATATTGAGTTTTTTTTGTCTTGTGGCAGCACTTTTACTTGAAAATGAACAGAAGTATTGAAAAAGCATGGAACAAAGTCAGGTGAACGTAGACGTACGTTTGGATTTCGATAGCCAATATGGATAAGTAAGTTTTAAGTCATTTTAATATTAGTCCATTAATTTGCACTTTTAATATGTAGATTCTTAAAACGCTCACGAAAGGGAGAAGAAAATGAGTCTAGTAGCAAGTAAGAATTAGCTTTCGAAACGTGGTGTGTGTTCTTAAAAATACATTTCCATTTTAGTGAGTCAGATTGTGATATTGCTCCAAAATCGAAGGATCGGAAGTTCCGTGAAGAATGGAAAGCAATATTTCCCTGGCTCCGTGAAGTGAAAGGGAAATGTTTTTGTGTCGTCTGCAATAAATCGTTTTTAAACCATTTCAACTATTTGAAAGCGCATGAAACCAAACCAATTCACATTCAAAATGTTGCTGTCAAAAAAAAAGCAAACAGACATAGGAACGTTTTTCGCGGAAGAGGGGAAAAGTTTCAACAAGCAGGTCGAACAAGCCGAGACATCTATGGTTATGTTTTGCATAAACTACAATCTTCCGTTCCTGCTAATGGATTCGTTACGAAAATTACTATCGGAATGCTGTCCAGATTCAAAAATCGCAAAAGCTTTAAAGTGTGGAAGAACAAAATCTACGAAAATTGTGGCAAACTTGGGTGAAAAGGCTCTAAAAGAAATAAGCTCAGTTTTAAAAACTAACAAATTTTCATTGATACTTGATGAAACGACAGATGTCTCGACAAAAAACGCATTAGTGCTGATGGCAAGTTATGAAGATAAGGTATCTCATTTTATAAGAGACAGATTTATTGGAATGCTAGAATTGGAAAATGTTGATGCAGCATCGATTTACGATTCTATAAAAATTTTTTTTCTAAAATTGACGTTCCTCTGGAGAACATAATTGCGCTTGCTACCGATAGAGCAAGTGTCATGTCGGGTTGCAACCGCGGGCTTCAAGCTAAATTTAAAAGCGAGCTTAATACGTTTTATATTAGGTGTTCATGCCATTCGCTGCATCTTTGCTCATCATATGCTTGCAAAAAACTCCCAAATGCTGTTGAATATCTAAGCAGAAATATATATTCATTCTTCTCTCACAGCCCGAAACGCATTCAAGAATTTAAAGAGTTTCAAGAATTTTGCCATGTCAAACCCCATAAAATTTTAGGCGTTTCGCAAACCAGATGGTTATCGCTTGAAGCAGTAATCAATCGTATAATCGAACAGTGGGAAAGTCTTAGATTATATTTTATTTCCTGCTTTCTCGAAGTAAATGGTGTCTGTGCAGCTGAAATAGCTGAAGCAATGTCCCAAGAAAACAAAGTATATTTATTGTTCTTGTCATACGTGCTGAAAATCATTAATAATTTAAATAAGGAGTACCAGTCCGAAAAAGTGAGATTACCATATTTATATAGCCATATGGAGGATACTTACAAACTTATTTGAAGTAATTTTATTAATACTAGTACAATAAGGCAAACGACTGATATCTTTGAAATTGATTTAAAAACCGAAGAAAATTTTTCACTTGTGGATGACATTTACGTTGGAACTCAAACTCAAAATTTCATTCAGAGCTGCAATTTTCAAAAAGATGAAATTTATAAAATAAAAACTCACATTGTAGAATTTTATGTAGAACTGTTAACTCAGATAAGACAGCGATTCGATTTCAAGAACGAACAATTAAAAATGTTGTCAATTATAACACCTAAAAATGTTATGTCCAAATCAAAAGTTTGTATTGCTCCTTTAGTAACACTTTTCCCAAATCTATTCAGTTGCGATCCTGAAAATATCATTTCACAATTCAAACTGTTGCGTATATCCTTAAAAAATCAGTTTAACAATGACATGGACATAAATGAGTTTTGGATACACGTAAATGAAATTAAAAATGGCATTGGGGAATGTGTTTTCAAAGACCTTTCAAATTTTGTTTTTCATTTACTTATCTTACCCCACAGCTCTGCTGCAGCAGAAAGGCAGTTTTCGCAACTAGCGCTTATAAAAACTAAAAACAGGAATAAATTAGATATCGAAACGATAAATAATATAATGCTCGCAAAAGAGCTTTAAAATGATCTGAACCTTAAATGTACACATACTATTTTCTGTTGTATTCACAATATTTTCTGTTACTAGTTTTATAGTTATTTTATAAGAAAAACGTTTTGTTAAATACTTGTAATAATACATTAATGTAAAAATATTTGAGAAGTAAAAGTTTTGGTTTTTTGTCATAAATTTGTTTTGGCTATTTTGGCTATTTTTTTCTTTATCTGTGGCTATTTTTAAAATTTGGTCGCGGCAACGCTGGTGGGCACGCGAGCACGAAACGAGCAAATGAGAGCGAAAATTCGTTGCTCGCGTGTACATATATAAAGAGCGCACTCGCAACGAGCTCAGTTTTTGTTAAGAAGCGAATGAAGGAAGACGTTTGTCGAATGACTTATGCGAATTGATTTTCGGAATATTTTTACGAAATATTATACCCCGAGTGCCATACACTGTGCAGATTGAAGCATATGAAATTTTTAATTTATCCATCCGTCTGTTTCAAGACAATGTTTTTTCGAATAATTTTTATTAATAGTATTAGTTTTTTTAATAATAGTTTTGGCGTATAACGCATTTTTAGGCTTAAGAACTCTTTTTTATATTATATATTTGTATTTTTTTCTCTTTTTCAGGATAAATCCAGCTTCAATTTTGATGAACTTATTCATTCCTTGAAATAAGGCTTTTTATTTTGAAATTTCAATTTCCTTTTTTTAATTTTAACATAATTTAGTTTTATTTTAAAATTTTCACTAACACTGAAAAATGAACCACTACAAATCTTTCAGTGCAAGGCAGAGAGCTATTTTCGTTAAAATAATGCTTTGTGAGTTTAGTTTGGCATGAATGCTTCTGAAGGTAAGACCTATGTCGCTCGCCTTCGCAAAATGAAGAGCGAATTTGTATTTTATGAAGTTGTTGCACCACTACATGTTCATGAGCTTAGGTTTGCTTATGTATTGCGCCCAGCCTTGGCCTTGATCAATGTAACTTCCTTAAAAGGATTTTGAACCTTTTCGAGACGTTTTCGTGCGTTTTCGGCGCTGACGTATTTAGTATCGATCGGGTTTTCATAACGTTTTTTATTTAGATTATTTATTCTATTTTCCTTGACTAACTGGGGGTTTAATTTAGGAGGCCAATGGTTATAAATTATATTATATGGGGTTTCGCCTGTAGACGAATGCACTAAATTGTGATTGTATGTGAACAAAGTTTGCTCGATTTGGAAATATTATTTCAGCTCTTTATCGTCTGAAGTATTTATTATTCTTAGTTTTTCATTCAGGGTCTTATGCAAGCGCCCTATGTCTGATATACCTGTTTTACCGGTTGTGACTTCGATTTGTATGTTTAATAGCTTGCACCATTCCTTTATATTGATATTATTTATACCCTGATCTTGGTCGATTTTGAAAATTTTAGGTGGACCCATTGTATTAAATATTTTAATCAAAGCTTTCTTAGTTGCTATCCAATTTAAAGAACTTACTTCTTCGGCTGTGGCGAATTTTGAGTAAACATCAATGCATGTTAGGAAATACGATTTTTCCCATACCCAGAAGTCAATTACGAATTTATCCCTTACTACATAAACAGGAGGTGTGACTTTAAAAGGGAGTTTGTGCGTAATATGGTCGTACTTGCAACGATTACAAAGTTCGCATTCGTTAACGATTTTTGTTATTTCTTTTAAGTAATTATAGTAGTAATATTTTTTTTAAAGCAAGCTGCTATTTTTTCGATACCCTGATGGAGGCCTTCTAAATGTATTTCTAAAACCTTTGTTTTAAAATCTGAGAAGTTAAATATACTTTTTAGTTCACGTGTCGCTCGTTGGATTTTGTTGCGTTTAATTTTTATAATGGAATTGTAAATATTTTGAAAATAGAAGAAATCAGTGTCGTCCGGCATAAAAATTGTCACGCTATTCTTTAGTAAATAGTTTTTAATTATTTCTTTAATTCTTTCTTTAGTTAGGTTTTCATAACGTATGGTTGTGATATGATTTTAAAAAAAAATTTCTGTGTTGACGCTATCTTCATACATTTAGTGGCCTTTCGGAAATCGGTATACCTCTTCCATTGTCTTCTTTGCCTGAGTGAACTGTAGCTACTTTAGATGCGACATCTCCAAGATTACACTCTTCAACATAATTTCTAGATAATCCATCGGCGACGTTATTTTCCTTACCCGGAATATACTTAACATCAAAATCGAATTCGTTTAATTTTATTTTCCACCTCTGTAGTTTCGCGTTCGGCTCTTTCAGATTATGGAACCACTGGAGTGGCCGATGGTCACTGTTAACAGTAAAAACAGAAAAAACGCTGTTTTTTGTCGCTTGCGTTATTTTTGCGGTTAGGGCTCGATATATACAAAATTCATGACTAATTTTTTTTTTTTTTTTTTTTGCTGTCTGCCTGACATGAAATTCCCCGTAAGTTTTTGTAATTTTTAGAAAGATCGTGACTATGAGCTAATCATTGATCCGAAAATCATGGGTCTGCGAGGTTTATAATATAACCCTTGGTTGCGGTCCCACGTTTTGCTTGAGCTTGAGGAAAAACAGATTGTTTCTTTTAAAATTAACTTTATTAAAAATGACCGAATGAGCATAACAATTAAATATAATTCTTATTTTTTTTCAGTTTTTGGCGAAAATGGCTTACGCCGCGAGAATTGCGTCCACGAACTGTGCACTTAGGACGGTCAACTACTGAAAAATTCCCACCGAATGAAATACGTAATCAGAAATACAATCTTGCAACGTTTCTGCCTCTTGTTCTTTTTGAGCAGTTCCGATTTTTCTTGAATTTGTATTTCTTATTAATGGCTCTATCGCAGTTTATACCAGATATACGAATAGGCTATCCATACACATATTGGGGACCTTTAGGATTTGTTTTAATGGTAACAATATGTCGGGAAGCAGTCGATGACCTACGACGACATCAACGAGACTATGAAGTTAACTCCCAGAAATATAAAGTGATTAGATCATTTGAATCTCATGGGGCGTATACAATGGTTCCTTCTTCTAAACTACGTGTTGGGGATATAATTGTGGTTGAAAAAAATGAACGAGTCCCAGCTGATGTAGTACTTCTGCGGACAAGTGATAAAAGTGGATCAGTGTTCGTGCGCACAGATCAATTAGATGGTGAGTAAATAATATGAATTTTAAAATTAACAATTTTCAACAGCCTTATAAGTCAAAAATTTCGAAATGAAATAATTAAATATTATAAGTTTAGCCGTTCAGGTTCTTGTACACGTTTAAACAAACTCGTTAACAATTACATGTTTAAAGGGGCAATATTTGTTTCTAGTTTACACCAGCACGACAATATTCGTGTCGTCAACGGGGTTTTTCTTGCCGTGAAGCACGTTTTTCATTGCCGTAAATGTTGTTAAAGATTATTGTCGCAGTGTTTATAACAGCAATAAAAAATGTTAACGTTAACAATTATAAAACCATGTTAAAACTTAAATTTTCAATGTCAAGGTGTATTGTGCGTTATTACAGCATGTGTTATGCGTGTGGTATGTTTTATTGAAACATCGCTAATCTTGTGTTGCTAAACTTTCTCAATCAGTTCATCATTGCAGTATGTCCAATCAACTATTTATTACCAGGGACCTTAAGGGGACCTTCTGGTCTAGAGCACGAAAATGTAGGGTATTTTCATGATTTTTTTTCGGTATTAAGCCAAATAAAAAACGATTTTCTAAGTATGCAGGCTTATTATATTCTTTATTGATAAAAAATAAAAAATGTTGTTGTAATTTTTTTTTTTTTTTTGGTATTTTAAAAATGGCGTTGAAGTGGACCCTCTTTGAAAAAGTACCTCCGTGGTGTGAAAGATTTTGGCAGTTCTGGTAATCGAAAAAAAAAAACAAACAATAATATGTTATTAATCAGAATGAATGCGGCTATGGCAGGAACTATAATAAAAAAAAAATTTATTTAAATTGACAAAATGGCGCAATTTTTTATTTCAACCATCAAAAACTCCCCTTTTTTTTGTCCATTTTTTTTATGAAAAAATATGAAGTTCTTGAAATAAAAATTCGATTCTAGTTCGGGCCATAGCCATTGATGTTATGAATAACATATAAAAATTCCAGACAAATCGGTTCGATGGTTTTTTTTTTTTCATTCACACCAGGTAAAAAAAAGTGGTTTTGAGATAAACGCGTTCAAAGTTGCTTTGATCAAGCGCGCTGCCTGCTGTCTCCACCTTCTAAAAAGGCTGTAGCAAAACAAACATTGTCAATATCTTCACGAAACTTTACCAGCATATTCTTAAAAGTCTATTCTCCCGAAATATATAAAAAAGAAAAAGGATATCAAAATTTTTGTGCTGCGATAATTTTTTGTCCTTGACCTTTTCAAGCAAAAGTTACATTGATAACTGTTAAATTCAGTCCCTGGCTATTACAAATCAAAGAATTAGAATTCAAAAGAAGAACAACAAACTCAAGCACCAGGTCAATTGAAGAATTTTGTTTTGTTTTACTTATGCTCTTTCGCTTCGCTTTTAGGCCCCATTCGGTCTGCAATCGTTTACACTTACATCGCTTACATTGTTGCGATTCTTTCTAACCCAACCTGTATACGTAAGCGGTTCTCCGTCCAACTGGAAAAGGTCACTGAATGTCCTCACGATTTTTTCGACGGAACTTCTTTCTTCTTGTGACAGGTTGGGGTCTAGTTTGAGTTCTTTTATTATCTCTGTGGTCCTATTTTCTGACTGATTATCTAGTTTTTGGGGTAAAATTTCTTTATAACCGTCTGAGCTGGTGCAAAGGACTCTAGTCGTGATCCTGAGCATTTAGAATAGGTACATAAGCTATTCCATTGTTTACTCTCGTCAAGCTTTCTCTTATAAAAACGTTATTTTCGATCTCCTGTTTATTAACAATTATATGCACGACATGCACCCTTACTAACCCTGTTGTACGTGCTGGCATTATTATCTGTTCCACTGTTACTATCAGGTTTGTGCAATAGCTATTTATAAGAACGAACCCTATTCTGTCTCCTGTGGGTGAATCGAGTACCAGCTCACTACGCCTGGTGTCTTTAACGGATCTGTAGCGGCTGCCACGGTGAATTTTCGCCGTAGTGCGGAAGAATTAAACAAACACCGCAATATTATAATACAGTTGCTGTGTTGCTTCGTTTATTCTCTAAAACAAAATGGCTGAATACTTTTACATTTATCACAATTAAAAACTTACTTGGTAACTCGCTGGAGGCTTGGCGCAAAGTGGCTTTTCCGGTCATGGTTTGCCACTTATATAGACAATTTTGGCGCCAATCTCCTATAAATTCGCGCCTAAATTTAACAATAGCAATTCTTATAAAAAACTACAAATTAAGAACTACAATCAGTCTATATAGTGATGTGAATAATAATCGATTAGTGGAGTTTTGGAATATCAATAATGCTTCGGCTCCTAATGACTCCTATGTTGCGTCGACAGGATCCTTGCCACAAAATATCCCTTCCCAGCAGCCCGTCTGCTAGAATCCCTGCGGTTACGTTGACTACATGCAACTTCATTTCTAGAGGACAACGGCTATGGTTAATATAACCAACTATTTCCGTTTTAATTTCACCTCCGAACGCACCGGTGAGTCGTTTTCTGCTACCCTCGTTTAATCTTACATCGGAATTTAAACCCTTTTTTTCACTAAACTGGTGTCCGCCCCGGTGTCCACTAACAAACACAATTCTCTATTCTTCGCATGGTATAATAACGTACATATCATCTGCTGAGTTTTCCCTCCTCTTTTATTTTTTCTGTATACGCGGCTGACACCCCAACGAATTTACTACGTTTTTTCTGTCTCTCCATCTCTTCTATATAACGGCTTACTATAAGAACCTCTGTGTCTTCTCAAAATCTTACCACTTTCCCCCTCTTTCTCTTTATTACATTTTGGTGTGTTTTCTCGTTTTGCTAATCTTTGGGGATCCCAGCCTACTGGGCTAAGCTGGGCCCTTTCGAGATTCCCGCTTGTGCGGCTAAGGGGCACATCCTTGCCCAATGGCGGTGTTGGTTGCACCTCATGCGCCTATCACTCGGTCGTTCGGCTCCGCTTTGTGCCGTCTGTTCTTTTATTGGTCCTCGACAGAACCGGTTCTGTTTATGTCCTGCTGTTTGACAACGTTCGCAAAACAAACTTCTCAACCGATTGAAACATTTCGCTACAGTGTGGCCCTCGCGTTTGCAGAACGAGCCTGTTCTACGGCTCGCGGAGCGGACGCCCCTTTTGGCTTACTATTGTGGCAACCGTTGGACTCTTCATGCCCATCGGTTTTACACTGTTTACAATACGGTGTGTTCATGCGTTCCTCACAGCTGTCATAAAAATGTCCCTGTTTTTACAAAACTTACATGGCTTCTGGGCCGGTTCCTGTACTCCTGTCGTGTCACCTAGCGTCATCTTTGGACAATGGCGTGCTCCATGTCCCGTTAATTTACAAATAGGGCACCTGCTCGGCAGATCCTTGCGTCGTGAAATTAATATTCTGACTATTTTCTCCTAACAAAACCACGGAGTTTAGAACCAGCTTCACTAACTGACTAATAGACGCTTCCTCATGGCCGATGAATATATGACGCAACGACTGA
>CM035807.1:67643500-67667184 GCA_020466095.1 Chlorops oryzae
AACTGGCATCATGGGAAACTCTGTTTACCGTTATTCGTTGCATTTTTCATTTTGTCGCGGAACCTATTGCGCAAAATAGTAAAGAAATGCTGACAATTTTTTAAATCAACGCGCTTTTTGGAGGTGAAGAGGCTGAATGTCTGCCTTTGACGGCCATACAACAACTGCAAGCCTGGGGATTGATTGCCGGAGATGAACAAATTCGCTGTCCAGTGGGGAACACTCCTATGAAATTAAGCCGAAGGAAGGATTGTGGTGACGGTTACGAGTGGAGGTGTCGCAAAAAACATCCCACTACAAACAAGAAGAAACAGCAGGAATGTAACGCTAGACAGTCGATCCGCTCAAAAACTTTTTTTGAGCGGTCGCACTTGTCGTTACGCCAAGTTGTGCTGTTCTCTCGTTTATGGGTAGAGAACCTTCCGCTCAGTCACCTCAAGACTTCGTTGAAGCTTAGCGATAGAACTGTTGCCGATTGGAACTCTTTCCACTTGGAAGTTGTTATCGCAAAAATGTATGGGAACCACAGCAAAATCGGTATGAAATTTACATATTTGTTTTTGTTGTTTTTATGGAATGTACTCGTAATACCTTTTAGGAGGTGAAGGCAAGACTGTGGAGATCGATGAGTCCAAATTTGGTCGCCGAAAGTACCACCGGGGGGCCATCGAGTAGAAGGACAGTGGGTTTTTTGTGGAGTCGAGAGAGAGTGGTCGGTCGTTCTTTTTGCCGGTGGAAAAACGAGATTCCGGGACGCTCGTCCCTATCATAAATGAGTGGATTGAGCCCGGCACCACAATAATCTCGGATTTTTGGAAGGCGTACGACTGCCTCGAGCACGAAGGATTTCGGCATTTAAAAGTGAATCACTCCATTCACTTCAAAGACCCAGAGTCGGGAGCGCATGCAAACCGCATCGAAGGTATGTGGAGTCATGCTTTTGGGGTTACTTGGCAAAGTTTATGTTTTTGCAAGACTGCAAGTGGCGGAAAGTTGATCTCCCCAGTGAATTTTTTAAATCAAAATTTGTTTGTATTATTCAACATAGTTCCCTTCAAGAGCGATACAACGATTATAACGACCTTCCAATTTTTTGATACCATTTTGGTAGTGCTCCTTCGGTTTGCCTCAAAATAGGCCTTAGTTTCGGCGATCACCTCTTCATTTGCAGCCAAATTTTTTTCCCTGCGAGCATCCTTTTGAGGTCTGAGAACAAGAAAAAGTCGCTGGGGGCCAGATCTGGCGAATACGGTGGGTGGGGAAGCAATTCAAAGCCTAATTCATGAATTTTTGCCATCGTTCTCAATGACTTGTGGCACGGTGCGTTGTCTTGGTGGAACAACACTTTTTTTCTTCTTCATATGGGGCCGTTTTGCCGCGATTTCGACCTTCAAACGCTCCAATAATGACATATAATAGTCACTGTTGATGGTTTTTCCCTTCTCAAGATAATCGATAAAAATTATTCCATGCCCATCCCAAAAAACAGAGGCCATTACTTTGCAAGCGGACTTTTGAGTCTTTCCATGCTTCGGAGACGGTTCACCGATCGCTGTCCATTCAGCCGACTGTGGATTGGACTCAGGAGTGTAGTGATAGAGCCATGTTTCATCCATTGTCACATATCGACGCAAAAAATCGAGTGTATTGCGAGTTAACAGCTGCAAACACCGCTCAGAATCATCAACACGTTGTTGTTTTTGATCAAATGTGAGCTCGCGCGGCACCCATTTTGCACAGAGCTTTTTCATATCCAAATATTGATGAATGATATGACCAACACGTTCCTTTGATTACTTTAGGCCTCTGCTATCTCGATAAACTTCATTTAACGGTCATTCAAAATCATTTTGTGAATTTTTTGATGTTTTCGTCGGTAACCACCTCTTTCGGGCGTCCACTGCGTTCACCGTCCTCCGTGCTCATTTCACCACGCTTGAATTTTGCATACCAATCAATTATTGTTGATTTTCCTGGGGCAGAGTCCGGAAATCATTATCACGCCAAGTTTTTGATTCCACTGTATTTTTCCCTTCAGAAAACAGTATTTTATCAAAACACGAAATTCCTTTTTTTCCATTTTTTTCACAATAACCAAAGTTGCTTCACAAAAGACGCTCTATCTCACAAACTAATTGACTTACAGACGTCAAATTTTGACACGAATCATTTGAAGGTTGCCACTATATAAAAATAATATGCATTTAATGCTAGCGACGCCATCTATGTGTCAGACCGGGGACTTATCAGCCAACCTGTTATGATCCGTTGCGTACTGAGGATGTGGAGAGCGAGACGGACGGCAGTTTTGACTTGGAGGAGTAGTAGGAGGGGAGCCACTAATCGGTCCTTTTCAGGACCACCAAACGTTGGAAAAGAGAGTTTTGAGAAATCGTGATTTGTGTTGTGGAGAAAATAGCGCCGCAGGCGAAAAATTGTTATCAAAAATTTTTAATTTTTTCTCAAAAATGAAAAAGAAATTTGGGGAAAAAACAAAAACAAGTGCAATTAGTTTTCAGTAGAAAAAAAAAAAAAATTCCGAAGTTTGAGAATTTTGAGAGAACTACCCAAGCGCCTCAGGCGAAAATTTTTTCATTTTATTTGTCATTTTGAGGGAATTACCACAGCGTATGAAAATGCGTATGTATGTATGTAAGTGTGTGTGTGTATGCATGTTTTTTTTTTTTTTTTTTTTTAACGAGGAGAAAGCCTAACCTTTTGCCATTCAGGTGGCTTCGTGGCGTACTGCTCCTTTGAGACGATTTGTACTGCTTTTTTCGGGGCTGCTGGCTGTGGCCGTTCCGTACCTGTAATATTTGCTTCAGTACAAGGCTGTGGCTTTCGTTTCTTCTTCTTCTTCTTCGTCTTCTTCTTTTTAATTTTGCCCGAGGTTTGACCACCTGTAGAGATCTCAAGCACTGGGCTGTTCTCTCGGGGTCTTTTCGGTGCTCTCTCCGGTCTGAACCAGGGGGAAGTTTGCGAGGAGCTATGCGCCGTTGCCAGAGCTCTAGCCGATCTGTCCTGCATTTCGATTGCTGCCAGCTCATAAAGAAGCTTGATGCAGTCAACTGTATCACGCATAAGCTGGTGAATCGTCCTTCGCTTTTTTCCGTCTGGTTGAACTTCGTTCACAAGTTCCACGAGGCAGTGGATTTTACCACCCAGATTGAGGAACGAGTTTTGTGTTTTTCCCGGGGAGCTTCGTAAAGGCGCATTTGACAGTGTTGCTGGAGATTTCTCGCCTTGCGTCTGCTCATCAAGGCACTCTGTTAAGGGCGTTGACACCGGTGACCTCGCCAGCACCGACGACCGTGAAAAAGGGTTCACCACTGCGTCCCCTTCTGGTATTCCCGAACCTCGCTCTGGTCTAGGTTTAGGGATTGCTGGAGTAGCCGTGGATGTTCTGGTTTTTGATTCTGATGTTGAAGCTGCTTTCTTTTTTGGTGTTGTTGTTGTTGTTGTTGTGTGTATGCATGTATGTAAGTGTGTGTGTGTGTGTACGTATGAAAGTGTGTGTGTGTGTGTGTGTGTGTATGTGTATTTTTTTTTTAACGAGGAGAAAGCTTCGAAAGCCTAAAGTCAGTCAGTGAGGGACTTTAACCCTCTAAAACTCCTCTCGTCCGGACGGTTGTTCCCCTTAGAACCGCCGCAAAGTACTTCGTCAGGAGGCCGTAAAGAGCATTAGCTCAAATCGTTCGTTAGGTCCGCCAAATTTCTGTCGGTCCGTTTGCGTTAGCGACTCGCTGCTCGCGATCGCATCTTCGTCGAGGTTTAATTGTTCGAAACTCAGTCAAAATTTGTGTTACCGAGTCAACCACCACTTGCCACCGATTGGGGCTACTTAGCATCATCCCCGTTAAGTTCCTTACTGTAACGGGTACACCAAACGATACGCTGATTTCGTTTCTGGCCGAGGCAAAACGGGGACAAGTGAAAATAACGTGGTTCGCGTCTTCAATTTCACCCTCGCATGTTGGACAGAAGGGGTCGTCTTCGTGTTTGAAACGGTGGAGATATTCCTTGAAACATCCATGCCCGGTCAATATCTGCGAGAGGTAATAATTTACCTCGCCGTGTTTACGGTGTATCCACGCATCCACATTGGGAATCAGTGAATGAGTCCACCTGCCTTTACTTGATGTTCTCCACTTGTGCTGCCACGCAAGCATAGTATCTCGTCGAGCATCGTCTTTTGGGACATTTCTTTACCGTATCTCGTGAAGCTCCTTCGCAAGGAGATCAATCGGTGGCAAACCAGCTAGCACACAAATAGCACCATCAGAGACGGTGCGAAATGCACTGGCGACGCGTAGGGCACTCAGGCGATACGTGCTTCTCACCCCTGCCATGTACGAACTCTTGAGCGTTGCTGCCGCCCAAACGGGAGCTGCATACAAAATCACAGAGCTAGTGACTCTTGCCAGCAACCTGCGCCTGCTACTTCGAATACCGGAGGTGTTTGACATAATTCTGGACAAGGATTTCGTCACCCTCTTTTTCCGTGTGGATATAAGGACCGCTTCTGTCTTTTATGCGGCTTAGTCAAGTCCGTTTGCATGCAGCCAGCTAGTCACCTTTTCTACCGCCTCGGTACATCGATTGGTAATTTCCTCAGTAGACTTGGCCACTACTACGAGGGCCAGATCATCTGCGTAACCAACGCTAATGCACTCAGCTGGGAGCGCGATATCTAACACCCCGTTACACATGGCGTTCCAGAGTGTTGGGCCCAGTACAGATCCTTGCGGAACCCCGCTTGTCACTTTGTACCGCTTCATTCCTTCATCTGTTTTGTACGCAATCCACCTGTCCTCGAAGTAGCTGAGAATTATCCTTTGAAGGTAATTTGGTACTCCAAAAACCTCCAACGCCTGCACAATTTTTGACCATCTGGCTGAGTTAAATACGTTTTTTACATCTAAGGTCACAACCGCACAGTACTTTTTACTACTGCCTTTCCATCTTTCGCCCCTCGTGGCCTCACGTGCAATTTGAACCACGGTTTCAATTGCATCTATGGTTGATTTTTTCCTTCGGAAGCCGAACTGTCGCTCGCTTAGTCCGCCGGGCCGTTCCAGCGATGCCTGGAGACGATTGACAATTATGCTTTCAAGAATTTTCGCAAGCTCGTCTATCATACAAATGGGACGATATCCCGAAGGGTCCTGGGTGTTTTTTTCCTGGTTTCGGTATCAAAACCAAATCTTGTTGTTTCCAACATTTAGGAAAGGTCCCGTCTTTGAGGGACTTTGAAAACAGCTTTGCAAACATTTTTGGTTCAGCTTTTATTGCCGCAGTTACAACTACGCTCGGAATTCCATCCGGCCCTGGGGCCTTGTTACTCTTCATGCGCTGCATAGATGTAACAACTTCTTCGGTGGAGACATCAGGTATTAGTCCCTCTATTTGCCTTAGGCCGAGGAAAGAGATTCTGTCGACCGTTCTGGGAAATAGTATGGCCACAATCTGTTTAAGCAGCTGCGGGTCGGTTGGTTGTGGAGAGCTTTTGCTCCTGACTGAGTTCATGGCAGTTTTATATGCCCTTCCCCAGGGGTCCTCGTTTGCGCTTGAGCATAAGTCGTCAAAACTTTGATTCTTACTCCGTTTGATTTCTTTTTTCAGTATTCGGCGACATTCGACGTAGTCATCGTGGCGCAGTTGCTGTAGTTCTCTGTCCCTTGCGCGATGTGCCAAGCGTCTTGCTCTTATGCAGTTTTTCCTAAGCCGGGAGATCTCCTCATTCTACCAATAAGCAGAATTCCTAACTGGTTTCCTCGATACGCGTGGCATCGCAGGCCGTCACCAGCTTGGAAGTTATAGCACGTGTCATCCCCACCACCGAATTAGGGATGACTGTCTCGTCACCCCAGACTATCTTGAATACCTCTTCGTCGAATAGCTGATGTTTCCATCTTCTAACGGGGACGAAGCCTGACATATGTTCCGCCACCGTAGTTAGATCAACTACTATGGCGCGATGGTCGCTGTTGGTAAAAAATTTGCCAATGGCCCAATCGATGCGTCGAGCCAAGGTGTCATGGGCAAAAGTCAGGTCTATGACGACCGAAGACGACCTGCTTCGAATGTGTGCTCTCCGTTGTTGAGAACCACAATGTCGAGTGAGGAGAACCATTCTAAAAGTGTTCTTCCTCTGGAGTTGGTGTACCTGCTGCCCCACGATGTGGACCATGCATTAAAATCGCCGGCCAGAACTAACGGCGACTTTCTTCTGGCCTCGGAGACCACATCTGCTAGCAGTTGTTCAAATTGTTGCAGATCTAAGCTGGGTGGCGCGTAGCACGAGAAGAAATATACTCCATCGACTTTTGCCCACGTGAAGTGACTACGACGGTTCGGGATGGTTTGCTGGAACGCTTTCCCATTGGTAAGCCAAATCGCCGCTTTACCAGAGGCATCAGATATCCAGGTTCCATTCGGCCTATTGTGGTGCTGTTCGCATAAAAGAGCCAGGTCTACGTTTTGCTCGAAGATCGTCTGTTGAAACAGGTCCTGAGCCGCAATGCAGTGGTTAAGATTTAGCTGAACAATCTTCATTTTCATTTGCGTACTTTGTCGAAAGCTTTTCGGAATTCTGGGCACCGCGCGCTTCCGGCCGCATGATTTCTGAGGCAGAGCACACACTTGTGTGCTTTCTTGCACGACGCTGCAAAATGGCCTTCCTCGCCACATCTTCTACATGTTTTGCTTCGGTCCTCTTTGTACTTGCAGTCCTTAGCCCTGTGATCATACCGCCAGCATTTATGGCATCTTCTTGGATCAACGTAGTCAGCGATCCGACAGTTTGTCTACCCAATACGTACGACTCCAAGGCTTAGGAGTACATTCGCGTCAGAAACGGGTAGCTTTATAAGCGCTGTTTGTAGTCCACGTTGTTTTCTGTCTGTTATGCGTGCCGCGCTTTCGTCTGGTTTGCGAATTCCCCCCTTGGTATGGAGAGACTCACAGATCTCAGTGATTGAGGCCACTTCGTCCAAATCCTTCACTACGATGGTTTTGGTGTGCGTCTTCGCCTCCACCTTTGCGGATTCACCCAAAGCGCTCTCCACCGCTGCCTGCAATGCCGCTGTGTTACTCACTTGTGCCTTCTTAAGTTCCAGTAGCAACTAGTTTTTGGTCGTTCTCCTTATCCGCTTCACATTTTCGCTCAGGGCTTGCAGGGAGTCGGCCGTTCTGATAGATCTAAGGATATCAGCGTAGCTTTTATCCTTAATCGATGCAATTATGATTGCATCCGGCTTGAATCTAGTGCGATGCCTAACCTTTTGCCATTCAGGTGTCTTCGTGGCATACTGCTCCTTTGAGACGATTTGTACTGCTCTTTTCGGGGCTGCTGGCTGTGGCCGTTCCGTACCCGTAATATTTGCTTCAGTACAAGGCTGTGGCTTTCCTTTCTTCTTCTTCTTCTTCGTCTTCCTTTTTTTAATTTTGCCCGAGGTTTGACCATCTGTAGAGATCTCAAGCACTGGGCTGTTCTCTCGGGGTCTTTTCGGGGCTCTTTCCAGTCTGAACCAGGGGGAAGTTTGCGAGGAGCTATGCGCCGTTGCCAGAGCTCTAGCCGATCTGTCCTGCATTTCGATTGCTGCCAGCTCATAAAGAAGCTTGATGCAGGCAACTGTATCACGCATTAGCTGGTGAATCGTCCTTCGCTTTTTTCCGTCTGTTTGAACTTCGTTCACTATTTCCACGAGGCTTGGATTTTACCACCCAGATTGAGGAACGAGTTTTGTGTTTTTCCCGGGGAGCTTCGTAAAGACGCATCTGACAGCGTCGCTGGAGATTTCTCGCCTTGCGTCTGCTCATCAAGGCACTCTGTTAAGGGCGTTGACACCGGTAACCTCGCCAGCACCGACGACCGTGAAAAAGGGTTCACCACTGCGTCCTCTCCTGGTATTCCCGAACCTCGCTCTGGTCTAGGTTTAGGGATTGCTGGAGTAGCCGTGGATGTTCTGGTTTTTGCTTCTGATGTTGAAGCTGCTTTCTTTTTTGGTGTTGCTGTTTGTTGTGAGTTTTCCATTTTGTTGGGTCCCCACTCGAGTTCGTTATCTTATTTATCGTATGCGCAGTTACCTTATTGATCCCATGGTTGTCTTTGCGCTGCAGCGAGTTCCATGCAAGGGTTGACGTACGTAATTATGGGAGAGTACGTTCAGAGCCAGATCGGTATTAGTCAGGAAAGGGTACACATCTGAGCCTGCACCACCAACTTAACGGTGACGATAGAAGAGCGTTTCTCGAGGCCTGCCATGGTTTTAACGGGACGGAGGTAGGGATGCCATTTTGTGTATGTAATTGTGTGTGTTTGTGTGTGTGTGCCTGTGTGTGTGTGTGTGTAAAAATGTGTTTATTTTTGCAATTTAAATTGAAAAGTTTAATATTAAATTTTTATTAAATCTACCGATTGTCCGATTTATACGTAAAAATCTACCGATTGTCCGATTTATATGTAAAACACAGTCTGGCGACATTGGTTTTGGTATGCCAAATTGCTTGTTTACAATTTTCATACTTTTTCATACAAACTTTAAATCGCGATTATTGGAAAAGTAAGTGCGACCGACAAATTCTGACTTCATATTTGGAATCAGCGGACCATTTTACGTGTGTGTACCAAATTTTTTGCGCGAACTCGAACGGCCACATAAACTCAAGATATGCCGAGAAAGGTGCCTGGAGTCCGGATTCAGCCGTTTCTGCTGAAATTAGTTATCACGAGTGTCGCGATCTTCAGATGATACCCAGAGCCAGGCTTCACGAGATGCTACGAGAAATCACCCCCCAACATCCACCGCTGTCGAACACTCGGGCGACCCCTCCACCTAACGACTTCCATGGAGAAGACAATTTCATCAGGGTACCTTCGTGTGATACTGAAGTTTTTGCTGGTGGCTATAGTGAATGGCCAGCATTTCGAGACATGTTCACCGCGGTTTACGTCAATCACCCTCGGCTGCCACCAGTGCAAGAGTTATACCATCTGCGCAGCAAGACGACGGGAGCAGCGGGTGCTATCGTCAACGGCTATCCGTTGTGTGGCCACAACTTTACGAATGCGTGGGAGGATCTTAAGGCGCGATATGAGAACAAACGCATCCTCGTCGATCATCAATTAAAAAATTTATTCGACCTGCCCGCTATCTAAAATGAAACGCCGGAAGGAATCCTGCGCATACAAACAACCGTCAACGATTGCCTCAAGATGCTGAAAAGTCATTGAGTCGTGGATATTTTGGACGCCCTGCTCGTTCATTTCTGTTCTAGGCGTCTTTCGGCGCAAACGATTGGGAACAGTCCCTGGCGTCACATCGAGAGGTGCCAACGTGGCCACAAATGAATGCCTTTTTGACCAAGCGATATGAAGTTGTTGAACTTCTTTCCAGTTGTAATGCATTGGAGGCTCCCCATGCCACTGTTAAACCCGAAGTGCCTTCGACGAACGTGTTTCTCGCCCAAGAGCGGACCAATGGAGTCTGCGTGCTCTGTCGCGGCAACCATCCTCTACGCCAATGTGATGTGTTTCTCAATATGTCGGTCGACGAACGTGTCCAAGCTGTTTCGCAGCACCATCGATGTCTCAACTGCCTTGCGACTGGTCGTCAAAAGGCAAAGTGTAATAGTACCTTCCGTTGCGCAAAGTGCAAAAAATCGCATCATACGCTTCTTCATTTTCCGAATCCAACGGCTACACAAAAGGGTCACGGATCTTCAACCACACCGACGCCTCTTCAGGCTGCCGGCCCGTCTACGACGAGCCATCCGGCGCAGGCTTCCGCGCCACCGAAGACTTCGAATTTTGTTACCGCCGACGGACCCTCTAATTCGCAGGCACATGCGCACGTATCGATTAGCCAGACGCAAGTACTTTTGCCGACCACGCTCACACACATATTGCATCAAGGAGAGCGCTTTTTAGTGCGATCCCTTCTCGACCAAGGATCTCAAAGGACATTTATTACGGAAAGGATGCAGCTTCAATTGAATCTTCCAACTACGCCCAAAGTGTGAAACGTATCCGGTATGTGCGGTCGGTACACCCAAGTTGCAAAAAAAGGAGTGTTCCATCATGCTTGCATATCCTCGTTCTACGTTCGAGGATCAGATCGACGCCGTGGTGTTACCAAAGTTGACAAATTGGCTTCCAGCCAAACGGGTCTCCAACATGGATCCCCAAGAGCTTTCATCGCTTGGGCTCGCCGACCCCCACTTCATGAATCCAGGCCGCATCGATATGGTCATCGGCTCCGATATTATGCCTAAATAACTACGACCTAGAGTCAAAATGAATGTCGGAGGGAGTCTCGTAGCACAAAATTCACTGTTCGGGTGGTATTTGAGTGGGCCCATCGCCAGCGAATCCACCGAAGCGTTTACGACGCAGGTCTCCTCCGGAGACACCCATGAGTCGCTCTCCGAGCTACTCAAATCGTTTTGGGAACAAGAAGAGATTCCAATTCCCTTCCGCCTCTTCCAGAGGATACTTATTGTGAGGAGCTATATGCTCAAACTACTGATGGTCGAAACTCAGATGGTCGATACGTCGTACGTTTGCCATTTAAGGTCGAGTTCGCCAAGTCCGCCTTACGCTTAGGTCATCAAAAGGCAAAGTGTTCACGGTTCGGGGCGTTAACGCAATACATGAGCTTGGAAAGAAGGCTTTCCAGGCAGCCTCTAATGCGT
The DNA here is from genome assembly GCA_020466095.1 of Chlorops oryzae. Classification (NCBI taxonomy): domain Eukaryota; kingdom Metazoa; phylum Arthropoda; class Insecta; order Diptera; family Chloropidae; genus Chlorops; species Chlorops oryzae. The sequence goes on from CM035807.1 coordinate 67,654,196, forward strand.
GACACCTATAACTCGGTGCTATCTGAGTATCTAAAATATGATCACATGGAGCCATGCTCCAACTCTGAAATTATACATGAAAATAATTTCCTTTTTTTTTATCTTCCCCATCATGCAGTGATGAAGCCAGAGAGTACCTCAACCAAAGTGCGCGTCGTTTTCAATGCGTCACAGAAAACCTCGTCATCCTTATCGCTGAACGATGTGCTTCATGTCGGACCGGTGCTACAAACGGATCTGGTCATCCTTCTCCTCAACTGGCGTCTATACCGTTTCGTATTCAATGAGGACATCGAAAAAATGTATCGACAGATCCTGATGCACGAAGATGATCGAGCATTTTAACGCATACTATTTTGCGATGAAGAGACTGGACCGGTCAAGGACTATGAATTGAAAACCGTGACGTTTGGAGTCAACTGTGCTCCATATTTGGCCATTCGAACGCTTCATCAATTGGCAAACGACTCGGCGCACGACGCTCCCCAAGCAGCATTCATTTTGAAGAATGAAACATAAGTCGACGACGTCCTATCAGGTGGACATACACTCGAGGCGGCCTGTACAGCCAAAACGCAACTCATTCGCACGCTCGGCTCTGCGGGATTTCCGTTGAAGAAGATGACCGCGAATCATGCCGAACTATTAAAGGATGTCGCATCTTCACACCTGCTGGATGCCGAATTTTTGAAATTTACATTTGCCAGCGACGCCAAAATGCTGGGGATCCGCTGGAACGCCATTGCTGATCGTTTTTCATACAAGTTTAGCACTCATTCTGCCGCATCGTCGACGACCAAGCGACAGATTTTGTCTGATATCGCAAAACTATTCGACCCAGCCGAATGGCTTACGCCGATCATCATCCGCGCCAAGGTTCTTATGCAACAGCTTTGGCTCGAAGGCACTGAATGGGATCAATGGGTGTAGAGTGAGGCTTAAGGATGCTGGAACGCTTTCGTCATCGATTTGGCATTTATCGAGCAAGTACAAATTCCGAGATGGGAACACTACGATCCTACTGTCACAGTTCAGCTCCACGGATTCTGCGATGCATCGGAGCGAGCATATTGTGCAGCACTCTTCCTCCGCATCGAGAGCCGCAACCAAATTTATGCTCACTTGCTTACGGCGAAGTCTAAGGTGGCTCCGTTGCAAACTGCCAGCCTACCGCGCCTCGAACTCTGCGCCGCCGTTCTTCTGTCCAGACTAATTAAATCGATCAATACTCGGCTTCATATTCACGAACATCAAACGGTTCTATGGTCAGACGCCTCGATCGTGCTGGCATGGCTGAAACGTCCTCCGAATGCATGGAAAACTTACGTCGCCAATCGCATTTCCGAAATTCTGACCAACGTTGGCAACACTCCATGGCGCCATGTGTGATCGCGAGACAATCCAGCTGATTTTGGTACCCGAGGGATGCTAGCTCAGGATCTCTGTGAAAATTCGCTTTGGTGGCAAGGACCGTCATGGCTCGTAGAATCGCCAGAGAAATGGCCTCAGTTTGAACCCCCAGCATCTACAACGCTTGAGGAGCGGAAGGCGGCCGTGTTCACCGTCATTATAGAATCGGAAGACGTGCTCGCTAGATTTTCATCATATGATCGAGCGCTTCGAGTCATCGGCTATGTAATGCGTTTCTACAAACAAGCGCGAAAAGAGTTGGCACCGAGTCCCACCACACTCACTCTGTCACAAGATGAGCTGACGTTAGCGAGAAATCGTTTAATTTTATTTTCGCAGACCTTGCACTATCCACTCGAATATCAGGATTTAAGCGAAGGAAAGCCCCTCGGGAGAAAAAGTGCGTTATTATTCCTAAATCCCATGCTTGATGAAGACGGTCTCGTGCGTGTCAATGGACGACTGATTCATGCAGATCTTACGGTAGACAAAAGATATCCGATCATCATACCTGCCACTTTCACGTTTTGCCGCCTGTATTTGGAATTTGTACACAAAGCGCTCTTGAATGGCGGCGCTCAACTTATGTTTCGCATGACAGAATTACTACATCGCACGATTGAAACGGAAAATCAAGAGCTGCATCACTCGCTGTCATACGTGCACCATCTATAAGCAACGAGTGAAGACGCAAATGATGGCCGCGTTGCCAGCGGAAAGATCGACGTTGTCACTACCGTTCACCCATACAGGCGTCGATTTTGCCGGACCATTCGACATCAAGGCGTCCTCTCTTCGAACCGCACCATATCTGAAGGGCTATGTCAGCGTTTTTGTGTGTTTCGCCACCAAGGCCGTTCATCTGGAACTGTGCTCCGAGTTATCCACGGCATCCTTCCGAGCGGCATTTGCTCGTTTCGTGGTGCGGCGCGGCCTGCCCAGGCGAGTATTCTCCGACAACGATCGAAATTTCATAGGCGCCTAAAACCTTTTAGATACGGAATTCACCAGCTTTCTTTCAAACGCCGCTGATGACCTCCAACGGAGATACACCCTGCAAGGGTTCGAATGGCATCTGATCCCGCCCCACGCACCTCACATGGGTGGACTATGGGAGGCGGCGGTCAAAAGCTTCAAGACTCATTTTGTCAAAGTGGCTGGGCCTCACAAGTTCTCGTTTGAAGAATTTCCCACGTTGCTAGCTCCAATTGAAGGAGTCTTGAATTCACGCCCGCTCACTCCGATGTCAGAGAATCCCGCAGACCTGCTGGCGCTGACGCCTGGACATTTTCTTCGAGGAGCCCCCCCTCACAGCATGGCTAGAAGATTCACAAGCCGAATTGCCGCTCACTACGCGATGGGAGAAAGTGAAGATTCTGCATCACCGTTTCGCTCAACGTTGGAAAATGGAGTATCCCTTGGACTTACATAAAAGAGATAAATGGAGGGTGCCGCAACCGAATTTGAAGGTTAAGGACTTCGTCGTCATCATGGATACACAGCTGCCCCCATTTGAGTGGAGGAAAGGAAGAATCGTTCAAGTGCACCCGGGAGATGATGGTCTCGTGCGCATTGTCGACGTCAAAACACAATTTGGTATCATCACAAGGCCGATTACAAAGCTCTGTCTGTTTCCAGTCGAATTGCCAGAAACCTTATGACTAGTAGTTCTTATCCTTTCGCAACACTCCCCCCTCCCCCTCTCTTTGTTTATAATTGTGCATCTGCTCACCAGTGTCTCCTTTTCGTTTCAGGGTTCCATGGAAGGACGACAAGCATGTGTGGTGTGTGACGGAGTTCATGGCCTGAGTCGCTGTCGCCGCTTCCGCCGCTGGGCCGTTGAGAAGCGGTTGCTGACGACCCAGCAGCAAAAATGCTGTTTCCGCTGTGTATCCCCATTGCATCTGCGGAAGGACTGCTCAAAGCAGCACGGATGCAAAATATGTGGCGAAGAGCACCACATTTTGATCCACCAACGGTTTCCATCGCCGTCGCCTCCTAAGCCCGGCCCATGGCAGCCCTGGAGGGCCCGGGATGCGGAAGGTCCAGTGGTCCCAGGTCGTCGGCATCGATCGCGCCGACGCCAGAATCATCCAAATTCACGCCACCGGTCAGAAGGCGATAATACACCCCGTCGTTGTCACATGTCGTCGATCAACGAGCGAAGCCCAACCCACCGTCGGGCTAACTCCACGGGCAGGCATCGGCCCCGCCATCAGCATCGGACATCAACACCCGTACGATCGCCGTCGCCGCCACTGATTCGTCGTCCTTCGCCAACCAGACCTGCAGGCCGAAGAAGTCGCGCTCGGAGAAATGCTGCGAGTGTCCGTTTTGCCCCTTGCCCATCCGCTTCTACCTCATGCCCCTCTCTTCCCCACCGGAATGGGAACGACCGAGCCCCACCGCCGCCGACAGAGCCCTCATCCGGGAGGTAGTGCAGGAAGTCCGAGAGTTCCTGCTCAGCCGGCGCAGGTAAACAAGAAATATCTATTGCGTAGCGCAAGGCGGGCAGTATGTCCGTTTTTCGCCGCAGCGGCTTTGGAGGCGAGCCTTTAGCCGAATCACTTTTTAACGAATCTTTTCTGCTCTCACGCTCAACAGCTCGACCTCCAGCGAAGACGGCACAGTCTTCGAAAAATGGAAACGGAGTGCGAGTCGTGGTCCGCAGTAGTGAAAAAAGCGAATCGTAAAAATTCATAAAATCGTTAATTAAAAAAAAGGAGAAACCAAAAACAACATCGCAAACTAATAATTTTACATACAACAAAATAAGAAGTAAGACCCAAGTGAACTAAAAGGTGCAATAAAAAGTGAACTAAATTTTCTTATGCATAAGTCGCCACGAAGGCAAATTTAAGTTTGAACGTACAATCTATTTTTTTCGCATGTAATATCATTCGCCACGAAGGCTGAAACTTATATTTCGTGATCCAAATTTCTTCATAAGAGGAAACCGCCAAGGAGCTAATTTTCAATTATAATTTAAGCAAACTTAAATCCAAATCCGCGTCGCGCAAACGCCAGTAAATCCAACGCAAAATCAGAGAAGTTGCATCGCTTTGCCGTTATAACAACCAGGTACGTTTGCACTTATTGTCCCTAAGAGTAACATTCATAATCAGAAATAATAAAAAGTTAAGAATTTTATATAAGGAAAGCAGAATCAACGATTTTGACCGAGCCAATTTTTGTATGTAGCATGTTAAACTTTAATGGGCTCTACGCAGATATGCAGGAAGTATAGAGCTCGTTCTTATGAAGAAATGAAATCAGAGTTGAAATTGCGATGACAGGTCGACACAAATATAGAAAATGTATGATTTAAATGCAACCCTACATATTCGATTGCTTTTAATCTGCGTATTCGTTGCAGTATCAGAAGTAACTCAAAGTACTTCTTCGTTTTTTTTGCATGTGTTTAGTATAGGAAATTTACTTCCTGCATATCTGCGTAGAGCCCATAAACTTCAATTTCCCAACAAATGGTTGATTGTGATATACAAGGAGATAACTCCGGGACGCCGATATGTCAAATCTAAGAACTACAGCACGAACCCTTTTCACGATATAAAGATTTTTCGAAAGCAACCCAATTCTGAGATTCCTATACATAACATAGCACAAGTTGCAAATCAAAAATTCATTAATTTTTTCGCTTGAGAAATAAGAAATTACTAGATTGATTTGAAATATTGGGTCAGGGAAAAATAAAGTTCTGATTAAAATTTGCGTAATTCCATAGCTCACGACGTTTACTGCCGCGACACAGCTTTTGGTCGCTATATAAGCTTGTAGTAAGCTTTTTAAGAGAAAATAATGTGCTCATTTGACCTCAAGCAAAACGAATGTTAATTTTGTTCGTTGTTTTATAAGCAATTTATTTATTCCCGACCCAATATTTCAAATCAGTCTAGGAATTTTTTCTATTGCAAACGAAAAAACCATTGAATTTTCATTTCCAACATGTGTTATGTTATGTTTAAGGTGCTTGTACACGTTCAACAAAATGCGTCAACATAAGGGCAATATTAGATGTTGCCCGTATGTTGCTCATGTAAACTGGATAGCAACAGGACGGCAACATTGTTGCTCGTCAAAAATGATATTTGTATATTGCCGATCAACAAATTTGTTTATGAAAGCGTTCAAAAACATTTTGATGTTGACGGCAACAAAATGAACTCAAAATAAAAAAATTTAAATCTAGTAGCCCATGTAAGTGAAAAGTTTCTATTATTCTGTCACTTTCATTTAAAATAACTATTATTTAGCCACTAATGTCTGCGGAAAAGAATGAAAAGTTTTGGTCTCTGGAAAGGCAGACCAAACTCATATCCCTATTCGAGTTAAAACCAATGCTATGGGAGCTCAGCAGTGCTCAATACCGCAATACCCAAAAAAAAAAAATGCTGCATATAGTACGGATATCTGCGCTGAAGTTGGATGCATCATTTTTAATAATAAAAGTGGAGCTACTTGCTCAGCATCAATGCTTATTTCGGACGATTCATTATCCATTTCCTCTTAATAAAATATACGTTTAATTCTATTTTAATTACAAATCGAAATAATTATCTCTTACTTCGCTCTCGCATAATAAATGCTTACATAGCAATTTACGTTTAAATTTTTAAATGTTCTGTTGTGTGTCACAACCGCACAAACAGTTCTTATACCTTATTTCGATATGCGATAAAGTACAACAACGAAAACCCCGGCGTTCAGAGTCAATAAAACATTAACGCTGGCGTAAACAATCAAAGCCAATGATCGCAAATACTAAGAACATCAGACGATTGGATCGGGCGAGTGAGCGGCAAGACGAAATGGCCGAAACAGCTAGTCAGCAAATATGTCGCATAAGCTATGCACAAGAAGTTCATCAACTTAAATACTGACCTGCTCCAATAATAATAACAACAACAACACGTAGCAGGCGAAGACTGGAATAAAGCTGACGCTAGAGGTATTAAGCAACAGCAGCACGCAACAACAATGAGTAAGCTGACCTGATCGGACTGAGATATTGGGAACACGCAACAACAACATTCGAGATGACCAAGAAGAGTGTCGCAACAACCGATATTGCTAGAACAGCAATATCTCTTTATTTAAACTGAGATGCGTGCACTGGAAGAGGACTACGATCAGAACCGTGAACCGAAGTATTCAGTAGATCTCAACTTTAACGCACCTACTCACGAGCCAGGACGTTGAAGTGTGGATCTCCGTGTTAGCTAGGGAATAGCTCATAAAAGTTAGTTAGCCTAAGGAATTAATGTACGCCTTAAAGTAAATCAATAAATGCTTTATTCAATATTAAACGGTCTCGAGTAATTCCTTTCGTTAAGCTACTTAGACGCGCTCCCTAGACGACACAACATTTATGGCGCAGCCGGTTTTCGAATAAAGTTAAGTCGGGAACGAACTACGATCCTTGCGGTTTTCAAAGAACGACAATCCTGATAATGGGTTAGAATTGGTGAATATTCCACCCATTTTCGAACCAGTTACTATAAACTGTTGGACAAAGGACACCTTAGTAAAAACGGCGCGAAGTGGGCGGAATAACACCGATTATTATACCCAGCGTAAGCGGGGTATATTAGTTTTGTGCGAATCTTGTAACAGGGAGAACTAAGCTCCGGAGATATAGACATATATATATAGAAATGATCAGGATCAAAAACTGAATCGATTTAGACATGTCCGTCTGTCCGTCCGTCCGTCCGTCTGTCCGTCTGTCCGTCCGTCCGTGGTCGGATCTCCTCCGAAACGGCCAGACCAATCAAGTCGAAATTTGGCACACAGGTATATCGGGATCCGAGTATGATCCTAAGTAAAAATGGGAGACATCCGTCCACTGCCACGCCCACAAATGAATATAATGTGTTTTCAGTAAAATGCTTGTAACTTGCGAATCACTCAACACAATCCATTGATATTTGGTGTACTTGTAAACTACAAAAAGGGACATATCCTGGCAAAAAATGGACGCCGCCCTCCGTGAGCCACGCCCACAAATAAGCCCACAAATAAGGGCTTATCGTAACTTGTGAAGTAAAAGGCGTAGAAGGTTCAAATTCGCAACATAGGTTGACCAAGGCGAATAAAAGGTATAGGAAAAAAATTTATATGGCCCGCCCACTTTCACGCCCACAAATGGAGATTTTTCGTAACTTCCGAATTAATAGGCGTAGACGCTTCAAATTCGCAACATAGGTTGACCAAGGCAAACAAAAGGTGAAGGGAAAAAATTTAACTGGCCCGCCCGCTGCCACGCCCACAAATGAAGATTTTTCGTAACTTCCGAAGTAAAAGGCGTAGAAGCTTCGAATTCGCAACATAGGTTCGCCAAGGCGAATGAAAGGTGTAGGTAAAAATTTTATGTGGCCCGCCCACTGCCACGCCCACAAATGAAGATTTTTCGTAACTTCCGAAGTAAAAGGCGTAGAAGCTTCAAATTCGCAACATAGGTTCACCAAGGCGAATGAAAGGTGTAGGTAAAAATTTTATGTGGCCCGCCCACTGCCACGCCCACAAATGAAGATTTTTCGTAACTTCCGAAGTAAAAGGCGTAGAAGCTTCAAATTCGCAACATAGGTTCACCAAGGCGAATGAAGGGTGTAGGGAAATAATTTATGTGGCCTTCCCACTGCCACGTCCACAAATAGAGAAGAAAAACATAGTGCACTCATAATGTCGGGACGCTGGGTATTTCAAAGTCGGGCTTGACCGACTTTAGCTTTCTTACTTGTTTTTATATTAACTTTATTTAAGTTGTACTGTTATAAACTGTTGGAGAGCGGTGATACCAAATCCAACAGGGTCTGAGAGAGTTGATAACTCCAAAGGACACCTTAGCAATATGGCTTATTAAGAGTTGTATAAGAAAATCCAAGATTAGTCGAAAATTGTATAATTAAAATAGAGTAAAAAGACAGAGCTGAAGACCAAAGAAATAATCGGAAGGCGGAAAGCAGAAAATCGACAGAGCGTAAGACACGCATAAACATATGGTGAGTTAAAAAAAAAAAAAAACTTTTGAATAAAATATTTTTTTTTTGCCCAGAGTCCTTACTGTTAACAAGTTAGCAATGAATTCCAATATTTTGGTTAGATTCACTTGTTTATTCTCGTCCGAGGCTCAGAATAATAATTGCACAGTTTTTAAAATATATTTTAAAAACATGAGTTATATTGAGAATAAACGGCATAACAAATTTAAAAAACGGTTTTGCAATCACAGCCAAAATGAAGTCCGAAGCGAAAAACCACTTATCAACGCTAATTTGAATTCGAACTAATAGAAATACAATAATGCCATCCTTTAAAAATTTAACCAGGGGAAAGATCTTCTTCGAAGATTTAGATAGGCCCGGGATATTTAATAGAGTAATAAATATAGAAAGTAAAAAGGAAAATTTGTTAAAAATAAAGAATAGAAATTCTGCAATAGCAAATAGGTATATAGATGATATTGTGCTCAAAGACGAAATAAACTTGCACTTCGTAAATAAAATAAAAAATATCATAAGTAAAAAAGAAATTTCATTAAAAAACAGTCAAAGGAAGAATTTCAACGTAGAGAATAGGCCCCTGGGAGTTTACGAGTACAAACATTCACTAAAAACAAATGCAAACGTACATTTAATAACTTATTTTCATTCCGAAAGGGTAAAAATATTAAATGGGAGAAATGAATCAAGACAAGACATTCAAGATGAAGAATGCATTGGAGGCGAGGATAGAACCAGTGTTTTTGAATTTCTATGGCTTTTCATACTAAGCTTAATTATAATCTTCAAGAGAAAGACAGCCGTTTGGTTTTATCGGTTTCACAACTGTCGTAATAGAAGAGAAGAAGTTATAATAACATATAGAAAATTAAATGATCTTGACACAACGCTTAATAACAACGAATCAGATTCAACGCCATACAACACATTTAGTAGGGAAAGATCGTAAATGAAGAATTAAATCCGTTAGATGACACTAAAGCTGAAACAGATTTTGTTGAGCGAGAATTTTCGAGAAAACCAACTGACAAAGATGACACCATTCAAGGACTGTAAGAGTTACTTTTCAATGAAACTGAAAGCAAGGAGGCAGGAGATGACGCTTTAGAAAAACATGAACAGACGAAAAATTCATTTATAGATATCAAAAATACTGAATATACCGGACATATAGCCAATTTTACCAAAAGTATTTGTACTGCAGAGACAGTGACGATCCAAGCTAAGGCAGTAGGAGGGGATGCCATTGATGTAGAAGACTTTTCCAAGAGAAAAATTTTGCATAAGGACCATGTCAGGAAGAAGAATAATTTTCTTTACAAGAATCGGATACGAATTTATATAATAAACACAAAGATCACAAAGAAAGAACATTGCAGAAGAACATAATAAAGCACAAGTTTGACGTTAATGCAACAGAGAATTCAATTAAAGACAATGTGTGGATCGAATTACCCTGCAACAAGGCTATCGATTACACCATATCTCGTTTGGTTGATTCAGGAGCAGAAACATATTTGTTTGAAGATATGGCAACGGACGCCAAGAATAAAAAATGTTTACGGATATTATTGAAAAATGAGACTTGTAAAAGGTTTACCGATAGGACTGACGGAAACCGGATGAAATTATTAGAACGAGGGCATAGGATTCGTACAGAAAAAGACTGTAACAGTTCCACCCTCTGAGACGAGAATAATCCCGAACCTTAAAATGCTTCACTCAATAAATGATAAACGAAAAAACAATGGCTAGTTTCAAGTAAAGATACAAATAATTTTGGTTTTCAAGACATTAAACAAGATTTTCTAAAGCAACATACAAGCTTATGCATTTTTTTAAATAAAAATTAGTATTGAATAAATAAAATAAAAATTTAACAGTTCGCACTCAGGGCACAATAACCTATACGTTTTTTTATTTTTTCAAGAGCAGCTTTTCAACAAAAATCGCAAACCTAAGCAAGAAGTGGTCTTCCAACTTTAAAAAAAAAAGGGGAAAAGGGAATAGTATTGCGAAGGTAAAAGGGTAAAATTTAAACAAAAATTCACTAAGCATGCCTAAATAAATCTTTCAAGCAAATGTGCACATACTTCTTGATGAAAAACAACAAAAAAAATAAGTAAATCGAACAGTATATGCACACTTATATTTACAGATCCAAAAGTATTTGCATGGATGGCAAATATATACATGCACATACTTCAGAGATGACGACATAAGAACCTACATATATCTGAAGTTTTTTTTTTACGCGATCAAAATTTAACAAAAAGAAATGCACACAGATATGTTTTTTCCATTTGTGCGTTTAAGCTACCTTGTAAGCGCTGTGCATTCAAAAACATACATATGTACATTCATCATATCATCAAAGATCCATCCACAAAATTTTTTTATATAAGTTTTCAAACCTTAAACTTTTTAAAGGGGGCAAGGGGCTATTATGGTCTATTATTATTACAAATTGAAAAAACAAAAAATGCATTTCCATATTGTCTATTACCTAAAATGAGAAAAGTGTTTGCATGGATGGTCGTTCATGCATGCACATGCTTACAATTTAAGACATAAGTATATCAAATGTTAAGAGCTTATGTCGCACGATCAAAGTCGAATGATCAAGTAAAGTTAATAAGCAAGCATATAGCAAGCTTCATTCGCATTTAAAACCATACAATCATGCACACATACATATAGCAAGCTTCATCAAACTCATTCAAACTCAGAACATAAAATCACACCTGGCTCACAAATATGAAAACTAAGGGCTCATTTACACTTTTGACGTTTGACATCAAATTGACTGAAAATTTTAAAATATTATCTCGATTCAAAAAACGATTTTGACGTAAAAATTCTTACGATTGTTTTGAAATAGATTTGAAAAAGGTATAAATTGCCCCTAAATATAAAAAAAAAAAAAAAAATTAAAAATTATAATATAAAAAAAAAAAAAAAAAAAATAAATAAAAATATATGCAGAAATATCTAAACTAAGAATTTCGAGAAGCTTTAAAGTAAAATCATTAGAAAATATAATTTTGCTTCAACCTAAAAACTGACAGAAATATATGTTTAAAATGTAATACAGAGAGAATACAAATGAAAATATAAAAGAAATTTTTAAATTTTTTGATTGTAATAGTAACTTTTTAAATAGTAGGGTTAAGAAATATCAGTTTAAGACTTTTATTCAACACGGCGACCACACACCATGAAACGAAAAGATGTGGATGACCAGAAAGCGGCATATCCCACACCAAACAACAACACGGCAGCACAACAACAGCGCGAGAGACCAATGAAACTCGCAATACAACACCAGTTACTTCAAAAGGCAGTACAACAACAATGGTATAATCAAGAAGCAACACGTCAACCACACCAATTTCAGCTACTATAGCATAACCGATGACATTGCCGGGTCTACAAACAACGGCGGAATTAACCAAATTTCAACGCAGCCATGCAGCAAGCACCTTAACTCGAAAAGTCGTTTCACCACACGGAGGTCACAACAAGATTTGACTTGATGAAAAGTCACGATGCTCGTGACTTTGCGGAAGGAGGGGAGGAATGTTGTGTGTCACAACCGCACAAACAGTTCTTATACCTTATTTCGATATGCGATAAACCACAACAACGAAAACCCCGGCGTTCAGAGTCAATAAAACATTAACGCTGGCGTAAACAATCAAAGCCAATGATCGCAAATACTAAGAACATCAGACGATTGGATCGGGCGAGTGAGCGGCAAGACGAAATGGCCGAAACAGCTAGTCAGGCAAATATGTCGCATAAGCTATGCACAAGAAGTTCATCAACTTAAATACTGACCTGCTCCAATAATAATAACAACAACAACACGTAGCAGGCGAAGACTGGAAGCACGACAACATTCGCCTTGTCAACATTTTTTTCTTTCCGGGCAAAAATTTTTTGTTCGTTGCCGTCAATATTGTTCAAAGTTATTTCCGAAGTATTTACACCGGCAATAGAAACATGCTGATGTCAACAATTAGAAAAACATTTAATATTTTAAACATAAATTTTTTTTTAATTCGCTATTTAAGCATTTATAATGCGAGAGCGAGATAAGAGATAATTATTTCCATTTGTAAATTAAAAAGAATTAAACGTATATTTTATTAAGAGGAAATGGATAATGAATCGTCCGAAATAACCATTGATGCTGAGCAAGAATTGAGCACTGCTGAGATCCCATAGCATTGGCTTCAATTCGAATAGGGATATGAGTTTGGTCTCTCTTTCCAGAGACCAAAACTTTTCCTTTTCTTCCGCAGATATTAGTGGCAAAATATTAGTTCTTTTAAATGAAAGTGACAGAATAATTCAAACTTTTCACTAACATGGGCTACTAGATTTAAATTTTTTGTTTTGAGTTCATTTTGTTGCCTTCAACATCAAAATGTTTCTGAACGCTTTCATAAACAAATTTGTTGATCGGCAATATACAAAAATCATTTTTGTTCATATTTTACATGGTCAACAAAAATGTTGATCGGCAGCATTGGGTGTTGACGAGCAACAATG
>CM035807.1:67667284-67680150 GCA_020466095.1 Chlorops oryzae
AATTTTTTTTTCTTTAAACTATTTCATTTATACAAATGGTTATATCCACACATTGCACATATTAATTTGAAGAATTTGTGAATAAATTGAAATTGAATTGATTTGAAAAGCTCTCTTCCCTTGGGGGAGATAGTGGTACCCATCGGCTGTTCTGGATCGAAAAAGGAAATCGTGGCGGCTAAATCCGTCGACAAAAGTAGTTTGCCTACAGCTGCGTCTGATGACTGGCATTGGCGCTCATGTGTTTGTCTAGCAGCGTCGGAGGAACAGCTTTATCAATCGCGCCAGGGATTACGCCGAGTATTCCCTCAACTTTTTGCTATTCTGCTGTCACCCATATTCGTTCTCCCGTGCTTTTAGATCGTTGGTTTTTTTTTTAAGAAAGCGAATTTTTTGTTTTTAGATATAACTAAATATTCAAACGCGGTTCTAACGTAGTTGAAAAAAAAAGTTTAATAAAATTGTTGCCCAAATCAAAGAAAACAAGTAAAGAAGTTTACATCGGCTAAGCCGATTGCACACATATATTTTCCTCAGCCTAAAATATGTTAAAACATTGCCTTAACAAAAATTCCTGCCGTTTTCGTTGTTCTAGCTTCGAAATCAAGCTACACCTTAATGTTGGGCATAGTCAAATTTAAATAGAAAGAGGATATTATATGTAGCTGCGAAATACTCCATTCAAAAAAATGAAAATCAAATTTTTGCGAATGGTGGTAATGGGGGCATTTCACGTGAAGCGGGCAGCGAAAAATGGGTCATGTTCTGAAAATCGTTTATATTTGGATCAGTTGCACCTCTATAGAGTGTGAGTTAATGGGCAAAATTTTTTTGATATATCACCGTTAGTTTTCGAGATATAGGCCTGTAAAAATTCATGAAATGAAAAATAAGCTTTTTTTGCATGCAATGTTTCGAATAAAAAAATTTTTTTTCAAAAATTAAATAGTAACGGTTTCTAAAGAAAATTTATTGAGCTATTCAAGGATGCAAAAAAAATTTAAAAAAAATTTTTTTTTGTGTAGCACTGGTGGTGAAATGCTTAAAGCACAATTACAACAACTTGGACCTTTTTGATTTTTTTATATTTTTTTTGGAATTTTAGTTGCAGGTGTTAAGAATATATCATGTAAGTTTTAAAATGGGGTCGCTTTTAGTTTAGGAGGTACAAAAGCTATGGGAAAATTGCTGGGTACGCATGTTCAATGCTTTGTACCTCCTAAACTAATTGAGATCCCATTTTCAAACTTACATGATATATTCTTAGCACCTGCAGCTAAAATTCGAAAAAATAAAAAAAAATCAAAAAGGTCCAAGTTGTTGTAATTGTGCTTTAACCATTTCACCACCAGTGTTACACTGAAAACAAATTTTTTTTTTTAATTTCTTTTGCATCCTTGAATAGCTTAATAAATTTTCTTTAGAAACCGTTACTACTTATTTTTTGAAAAAAAATTTTTTTATTCGAAACATTGCATGCAAAAAAAGCTTATTTTTCATTTCATCAATTTTTACAGGCCTATATCTCGAAAAATAACGTTGATATATCAAAAAAATTTTGCCCATTAACTCACACTCTATAGAGGTGCAACTAGGGTGATTGATTCGGTTAACCGATCGGTTAACCGCCCGGTTTTTTTCGCGCTTTGCGAGGCGGTTTTTTCTCAAAACTGATTTTTCGAATATCGAATAAATCGGTATTTTTAAGCGAATACGCGGTTTTTTCTCCAACAGATTATTTAAGCCTTCAGATAGTTATTTTCTTTCGAACGTCATACAAACTGCATATAAAAATTGCCATGAAATTACCTCTATTGACGCCTTTTACACTAAGCAATTATATTTGTGAAACTTTTAGCGAATTCTCTTTTCGAGTTGCATTTGTGTCTACATTGAAAGTATATATGTGTTATCATTAGCTACACTGCAGGAAGTACGAGCAGTTAAACTCTAGCGTTTTACTACTTCTAATTCTACCAGTACTGGTTCTTCTTTATACCTTTGCTTATGTCTTGTTCTGTAGAAAATTAACATTGCGCGTGAGCTAAAAATCACCACTTGTACACTTGAACTAACACTTTACTAGTGCTTTGGGAAGCAATTGGATAAATTGGATATAGTAAAACAATAGTTATTTTAGAAAGATTTTTCACTGTGGTTTTTAAAGGTAGAATTTTTTTTTTGATTTCGGTGTATCAACGCATTCTGCAATAACAATGTCATTTCAATCCTTATTACTAACACGAAAAACAATTTTTCCATACAATACAAATCAGAGATCTATACGAAACTCCACCCCGTCAAACGATAAGCCCACATTTTTTAGCTCAGTTCTATTTAACTAAACCTTAAACGTGAATTTCCAACACATTACGGGTATTAAAAAAGGCGTCGGAAAATAGGAAAGTCGGAAAATTGGAAAATTTTAACTGCTTAAAAAGCTGTGCAAGATAAAAAAAGGTTAAAATTTTTTAAGAAGTCGCAATTTTCCGATTTTCCGACTTGCCAACGTTTTTAACACGCCTTTGTGAATACCCCTATTGTATTTCTTCATATACGACAAAATATTTTACGAAAGATGATATATATTTTTAACTTATGGTATATCAAATGAAAATATGGCTGTTTTTAATCTATTTTATACGCTGAATGTGCAATTTTTTGTTTGGGTTTTTTTTAATGTTGTAAGTTTTTTCAAAATGGCTTTTAAATAAAACAGTCACAAACAAATAACACCTGCCCCGAAATATCTTTTTATTTGGATTTTTAACATAACCGGTTAGCCGGTTTTTAGTTAAATTTTATTTGCTCAATCGGTTTTTTTAATATCCTTAAATATCGGGTTATTCGAAAACCGGTTACAGTTAAATGTCGAATAATCAATCACCCTAGGTGCAACTGATCCAAATATGAACGATTTTCAGAACATGACCCTTTTTTCGCTGCCCGCTTCACGTGAAATGCCGCTGTCTGATTTCAGACTAAAGAGGACGTACCTGGTACTCCGCTGCTGACCCTGGGGGATGCCTGGTACGTCGATTTATATGTCGGTTTGCGGCACGATATTTCGGTTTATGAATTTCAAATTTTGGTTCTGAGTTTATCTTATATAAAATTCAACTTCTTTTTTTTCACTTTAATTCTTTTCGTTTGGCCTTTTCACTTATTCAATAATTTCTTTTATTTTATTTATTAATAAAAAAAAACTCAACCTCTCTTTTTCACTTAAATTCTTTTCGTAGGTTACACTTTAGTTTTCCCGATGTTTTATTTCGTTGTAGTCGGTTAAATTCAGTTAAGTTAAAATTAAACGTAAATTCAAAATTGGCCTTTTTTTTGTTTTGATTTGATCTTTGTGGTTTTAACGTTTTTGCCGGCGCGTGGGCGAGTTGTTAACGCGAAGAGACTTTTTCGACAGAGAAGAGGGCAGCGCGCAGTGCTCCCAGGCAGCGCTGCCGGTTAGCGCAGTCGAACGCGAAAAAGGTACTCAATAAGATTGGTTATTTTGCCGTTCTTTAAAGCCCCGGCTTCAAAGTGGCTACGGCGAAAAACCAACATACTGCCCGCCTTGCACTACGCAACCGATGATTCGAATGGGGGGCACGGCTGGCGCAGACAGAGGCAAGGGGGCATCCCGAGACGAAGCGGCGGTATGAGGTGGACAACTCGTGTTGGAACCTCTTTGGTGATACGCGGAGCGCATCAGGTGGCCAAAGTCTATAACTTTGGCTCGTATGTCGGTAATCCAAAGCTCCGCCAGGATCGAATGACCGGATGATGGTCGGAGTCAGCCATCTACTGGCAGATTCATATTTGCATTCTTTACCACCGAGTATGTATGACGAGGCGATGTTTAGCAAAAGAATAACCAAACCGGTCTGCAGCACCGATCCAACATGAAGCACATCGTTCCGCGATAAGGAGGAAGAGGTAGTCTGCCAAGCGTTGGAAACGGCTCGTACCTTCGGGGATATATTCTCAGGCTTCATTATTGCATGGTGGGGAAGACCAAACGAACGGGGATAATTTTCTCGTGGTGGCCGCCGAGCGAGCATTTTTTCAAAGCTCCTGTATTGCGTCAGCGCCCCAATTGGCGACGAGCCATCCAAATTTGTAGATGTGATTGGAGCATAAAGTTCTTTGCAGTAGATGTCCTCTGGAAGAGGGCGAAGAGAGGTTGAAATTTCCTCTTGTTCTCCAAATGATTTGAGTGACTCGTGAAGTGACTCCTGGTGGTCTCCGGAGGAGAGTAGAGACTTTGTTGTCCGGTGTTGCAGCCGCGCTCGAAACATGCAACAAAGTGTGATGTCGTTGTTGGCACTTCCCACAGTTGTGTTGACTGGTGCAATTGGATCGTTGGTGACTGGTAGCGAGACAATTGAAGCAACGCTTTGGTTCTGTGATGATTTGAAAACGTTCCGCGACTGGCATCTTCAAAAATTGAGAGCATTGGCGTAGAGGGTGATTTCCATTGCACAAAGAACACGATCCTGGTATTTGCTCTTGTGTGTGGAACGCGTAGGTCGATGAAGTTGGCTGGTTTGCTGATAGAACCGGCGCTTTTACTTCCATGAAGCTCGAAAGGCGTTCGACGACTTCATAACGATTGCTGAGAAACTCGTTCATCTGCTTCCAAGTCGGCAGCTCTCGATGCGATGAAGGCCACTGCTCCCAATATGCGATCGTAGAGGCTGACAGGCGGCTGGAGCAAATATGGACGAGCATGGCATCAAAAAAATCGACAACTCCTTGACTTTTCATCAGGGTGATACAACCGTTGACCGTCGTTTGTATTTTCAAAATTCCCTTGCTGGTTTCGTTTTCAATAGGCGGCAGATCGAACAAGGTTTTTAATTGATGACCGATTTAAATGCGCTTGTTCTCGTAGCGCGTCTTGAGAGCCTCCCAGGCATGGATAAAATTCGAGCCGCATAATGGATATCCTTTAATAATCGCAGCTGCGGCGCCTGTCGTTTTGTAATGCAGATAGTAGAGCTTTTGTACGGTTGGCAACCTAGGGTTGTTGATGTATAAGGCTGTGAACATATCACGAAACGCTGGCCACTCATTGTACCCTCCGGAAAAATTCGCGACGTCACAAGGGGGCACTCGAATAAAATTATCTTCTGGCGGCATCTCAGCATATTGGGGAGGCGCCCGTGAGCGGATAATGGTTGATATGCGTGGGAATGCATCCGTAACATATCCTTCAGCTGCGCTCGAGCAGTAACATGGAGATCGCGACATTCATTATAAGTAACTAAAGCACTGGCGGCAACCTCAGCAGTCCTTTCGTCATGTGCGAGAGTGCGGCTGTAAGTCTCTTGAACACGTTGCCAACAAGAGTCAGTTTCCTCAATTTTAACTTCGATGAGCGACTCGGTTTGATTCAAGGGATTGGAGCGCATAATCACATCGCAGTAGTTCTTAAGCTGATCCACCGCATCATTGAATTGTAAATTGAAAGCCATTTTGGAAGCGAACATGAAACGTTAACACAGAGCTCAAGCAACGCGATTCCGGAGTGAAAAAACGAAAAAATATTTAATAATATTTCAGCAAAATTAACGAATATACTCGCCCACGCTTGAATTTAATTTTACTAAACGCAAAATTATCGATGGCAATCTGGATGTACTAGGCTTTGTCGGGTGCGGAAGAGACCGGTCGTAGGGCACGGTGATCGATGTCGTCTGAGCACCTTCAAGTCAGCCGTGGTAAAGAAATAAACAAACTGGAGAAAATATATGCAACCGTGGCAGCGAATCCTCAATGATTCCTGCGCTTCGCAACGCCTCCACAAGACTCCTGGTACTCCGAATCCAATGTTAAAAAATTCCAAATTATTTAAGAAATTCCAGTAAGAAAATTCAATTGATTTGTTAGAAATTCAAGTTTTTTAACCAATTCGCAAAGTGGATGTGATGCACGTAAATCAAAAACAGCGTGCAGGCAGAGCGCTGGCAGAGCGACGGGTCGTATGTATGAGGCCGTGTGTTCCAATTGAGTTCACCCACGTTCGCTCGAACAGGCAATACGCGATCAACTTCTATGTTCGAAGTTCGATGCAACGCACAGAGTTAGAACTGACCTACGCAACACAATGCACGTATGCCCTATGCGTTTATGCAGATGGCCTGGCTCGCTGTCTGCTGGCCTTGAATTAGTATGAAATTTCGATGAAAAAACCAAAGTCGAGACACGGTTTCGCTGCGTGTCCAGAAACCAAAAGCAACAAAAGAAAGGAGAAAAAACCGCAACTCGTCCTCAAAGAGGAACGAGAAAACCAAATGCTGCTATGTGTTTGTTGTTTTGCACTATCGGCTGTGCACAAAAACCACCACCAAACGACACACGGGTGTGCGAGTGAGACAGATGATTGATGTCGAGGAGGAAAGAGTTTGTCCCGCCGTTACGTTGTAATGCGTGACACGCGCTTTGATCTTGTCGTGCCCTTGAATTTGCACTAGGGCAAACAGAGGTCAAAGGCGACGTGCACGTGCCGGACTTTTTCGACCCTTTCTAACTATTATGGTCCACCAGAACCTATTCCAGGCTCCTGGTAGGATCGCCAAAATGTCTGATTTCAGACTAAAGACGACGTACCTGGTACTCCGCTGCTGACCCTGGGGGATGCCGGGTACGTCGACTTATATGTCGGTTTGCGCGACGATATTTCGGTTTATGAATTTCAAATTTTGGTTTTGCGTTTATCTTATATAAAATTGAACTTCTTTTTTTCACTTTAATTCTTTTCGTTTGGCCTTTTCACTTATTCAATAATTTCTTTTATTTTATTTTATTTATTAATAAAAAAAACTCAACCTCTGTTTTCACTTAAATTCTTATCGTAGGTTACACTTTAGTTTTCCCGATGTTTTGTTTCGTTGTAGTCGGTTAAATTCAGTTAAGTTAAAATTAAACGTAAACTCAAAATTGGTCTTTTTTTGTTTTGATTTGATCTTTGTGGTTTTATCGTTTTTGCCGGCGCGTGGGCGAGTTGTTAACGCGAAGAGACTTTTTCGACAGAGAAGAGGGCAGCGCGCAGTGCTCCCAGGCAGCGCTGCCGGTTAGCGCAGTCGAAGGCGAAAAAGGTACTCAATAAGATTGGTTATTTTGCCGTTCTTTAAAGCTCCGGCTTCAAAGTGGCTACGGCGAAAAACCAACAGCCCCAATGGTCAAATAGAGGGTATTATATCTAGCTGCGAAATACTTAATTCAATAAAGTGAAAATCAAATTTTTGCGAATTTCGCGAATGGTGGTCATGGTGAAATTTTAACCGTTAGAGGGTATTTTATCTAGCTGCGAAATACTCAATTCAAAATAGAGAAAATCAAATTTTTGCGAAAAATTTGTATTTCCAAGAACTTTCCGACACAGAGCATTTGAAGTAGAGCAACCTGTATAAAAAAAAGGCGCAAAACTATATGAAAATCGGTTTCACTCCAACACAGTTTTTTTTTCTAACGCATGAAACGTTCATGCACTGAGCACTTAAGTGCTTGAGCACTAAAGAGTTATAAAAAACGATTTGTTGTTCTTCTTCCTTTTGCCTTAGCTAGTCGCAAAAAGTTAACTACAGTCGCCTCTCGTTAATTTGAAACTCGAGGCACCCTTAAAATATAATGAATTATCGAGTTTTTGAATTAATTAAAGTCCAATATATAAAGAAAAATTGTAGAGAACTCGTGATCACTTTGAATTATAGAGATTTTCAAATCATCGCAGGTTTTAATTAACGAGAGTCGACTGTTCTTACAAAAACAATAAAAAAATCTCTCGCACTATCAATTCGGAATATATTGTCCCAAACTTAAGAATTTATGTTTCTTTTTAAAATAAGTAGTACAGTTGTGCACAGCGTTTCAATCAGATTAGACGTTTATGAAGTGTGTTTGTAGCCTGAAAACATAACTATAAAGGAATTAAAAACGAGAAAGTTGTGGTCCGAAATGGTAAAACGAAAAAATTGCTGCAATCCATTAAAAAAATTAAAACATAATAATGTTTCAAAAAATTTGCTTATGGTCTCACCGACCTGGGCTGAATTTTTTCGAGAATTCGTAGGATTGTTTATTTGTATTTCCTGCAGCACATCCCTTTATATTTTGAAGAATGTTGTATCATCGGAAGCTGAAAATATCTCCCCTGATCCGTCCGTTACATTTGAAATGGATCAGCAACATATTGACGCAACAAACATATTTATTAGAAATGTGCAACGGGCTCTTAAAAACGCGAACCGATTCTGTGATAAAATTAAAATTTTAACAACGTTGCCGCTAGCATGGACCCAGTACAAAATATGCAGAGTGTTTCGAGTTTCGCGGAGGCTAGCACGAAGCGCAAAGCAGTTGCAACGGAGTTTCGGTTTCGCTTCGGAGCCTAAAAAAAGAGTTTTACAGCGTCTTAAGTCCTCATTGACAAAAGAAGTAAAGCAATTCTATTCATTGGCTGACATCAGTAGAATCATGCCGGGAAAAAAGGATTTTGTATCCGTAAAAACAGCAAATGGACGCGTTCATGTTCAGAAAAGGCTTCTTCTGTTTAATATAAAGGAGATTTACGACCAATTTCAGGTTCAATTCCCTAACTCGAAATTGAGCTTATCCAAGTTTAAATCTCAAAGGCCACCTGAATGTGTTTACGCTGGGAAAAGTGGAACCCACACTGTATGCGTTTGTAAGTTGCACCAAAACATCGACTTAAAGATATGTGGTGTACAGAAAGCTTCCAAAAAGAAAGGGGTTTTATTTACCCAAAAAACGGAAGACTTTCTGGCCAAATGTGTTTGCATAGATACATCTCCCGAATGCTACTTGCAAAATTGTAAAAACTGTCCAGGACTAGATGCTGTTGAAAAAACCATATTGCAACTTTTAAGGCAACATAATATCAATGAAATTTCATTTAGCTATTGGTGCAATACTGATAGGTAAATTGTCTGACATTTTTTTGATTTCTTATATATTTTTATCAACACTATTTCAACAGGACCAATATCGCAGAAAGAAACGAATCCGTTGAGGAATTTTTTTTTAGAATTTAAGAGGGAGCTGAAGTTACTTATGACGCACGATTTCATCACAAATTCGCAAGCAGAATATTTTCGAGAGAAAAAGAAGTCTGCTATTGAAGGCGAGTTCATTGTGAGTCTCGATTTTTCGGAAAATTATACCTTCCAAATTCAGGATGCCATTCAATCGCATCACTGGGCAAACATCCAAGCAACGGTGCACCCATTTGTTATATATTTTCAGTGCAATGGGGATCAAAAACATTTCAATTTTATTATAATTTCCGAAAAACTTTAACATGATGCTCATTCCGTCGATTTATTCTGTAAAAAAATGAACGAATATTTAAGTTCAAAATTTGAAAAAGGTTTTATTAAAAAAATTGTATATTTTTCTGATGGTGCTGGATCACAATATAAAAATAAGTACAATTTTTTGAATTTAGCTCTCCAAAAAACAAAATTTTCGAATTGAATGTGAGTGGATTTTTTTTGCAATTTCACACGGGAAGGGAGCCTGCGATGGCCTCGGTGGGGCTTTAAAAAGGCAAGCTTATCGCTTATCAATAATAATTTTATAAGAACCCCGATAACTTTTTGATTGGCAAAACATTTTTTTAACTAATATAGATTTCGAGTTCTGCTTCTTAGAAGAGCATATCGAACACGAAAAAAAGAACAATACTCGATTCAAATACGTTGTACCAATCAAAAACACTCAAAAATTTCCCAATTTCTTCCTAGAGATAAGTTTTTTTTTAGTTGTAAGCTCTACTCTAACGGCATAAGCGTTTTCGAAAACACTGTCGTTAAAACTAAATAACCTTATTTTAAATGAATAGTTTTATCTTTGTTTTTTCATTAAAAATATAACCTTAACTAAAAGAAAACCATATTTTGTAAAAAAAAAATGTCGTTTTAGTAATTCTTTTAGTGCTCAAGCACTTGAGTGTTCAGTGCATGAACGTTTCATGCGTTAAGAAAAAAAAACTGTGTTGGAGAGAAACCGATTTTCATATAGTTTTGCGCCTTTTAGTATACAGGTTGCTCTACTTCAAATGCTCTGTGTCGGAAAGTTCTTGGAAATACAAATTTTTTTTAAATGTATCTCAAACGTTATTGACTGTTTTACATTTGTTTGTTCAATTTGTTATTTTTCTAGATCCCGCTCTATATACAAATTGCAATTACTTATTTTAAATACAAATTGCCGGACTTTTTTTTTTAGTGTATCGTATTTTACGATTTTTATTTTTTCCCTTATTTATTCTCAAACGAACCAAAGAAAAACTTTCCGATTATCTCAAGCCGTTTCTGAGATATAAAAATATAAATAAAAGGGAAATATTGAAAAAATCTCAATTTTTCGATTTTCAAATTAAAATAACAACAACAACTGAGAGAGTTTCTCTCAATACAGTTATTTTTGAATACATACCGGGGACTCCATGATTGTTTTTATTAAAATATAATTTTTGCGACTGTAGACAAATTTTGGTGACTTGAAATCATTGCATTAAAGTGAAATTACTACATTTTAATTCTTTCTTGGCTTAACTTATATAAAAGATGAAAAGGTATAAAACCAGAAATTATTCCATATTAAGATCGATCTCTACAATAACCTGGTTCGTGTCTAAAGGTAATAGTTTTTTTTTTTTGCCTTCTGTCGAATGGAATACAATGTCGACGTTTTTGCTATACTGATAGTAAGACACCTTGCGTTAAGACAGTTAAATTTTTTTTTTTTGTACTATGTTGTGCGTCGCGCAATGGGTATTTTACCTCGATTTTCGAGCTCAATTAAACGGATTGAGCTAGAGACTTGAAAGGCAATCGTGTTGTCTAAGTTAATTGTAAGATTTACCACGAAAATTAAAAAATCCGTGCACTGCCACGCCCACATCCCATATATATGAACACCAAAGTTCTCTATAACTGCAACATTTTTCGCCTTAAAGCAACAAAATTAACCATACGTATTTCATTTGACTAAAAAAATGGAAATAACAAATTTGGGGGAAATATGCCCTTTGGCACGCATCCCCCATACGAATGAGCAACATTTTTGCCCGTAACTGCAACATTTTTCGCCTCAGAGCAACAAAATTTAGCAAATGTATTTCATTTGACTAAAAAAAGTTAAATAATGTAATGTACAGTGTAAATATGCTGTAATTGAGATAACAAAAGTGAGCCCTCGTTTGAGATTTTTGGGATCTAGCAAAATTAAGAGCAGTGTGGAAAACTTTAAGAAATAAAAACTTAGTATAAAATTGCTATCCCTCACACCCTTAAAAAATTCCGGTGTTCATTTCTCCATTTCCTTGTAAATAATAATAATAAAAAAAAAGATCCTAATACAGAAAGGAGAAGTACCCTACCTATCAGATTCCGCCCCAGTAACCACCAGCAATCAGTTTCTAGAATATATAAAAAAGAATTACCTATCCGACCTTACGTTTTTTGGTGTGCTAAATACCAAGCAAAAGTCAAAATTTACCTAAGAACCTTAATTTTTTCTCTAATCCCGTCAGAAACCTCCCCACAAAGGGTGAAATTTCTATAATTAGCCCGATTCTAAATATTCCCTGGGATTTTTTCCGTGCGGATTTGCAAAAAAAAAATCTGCCTTTCTAAGCACACTGGGGAAACGAATACTAAGGAACCCAGTATTATCACTGAGCATATAATAATATAGAGAACTCTAACAGCTAAAAAACCTGCTTTGCAAAAATCATGCTGTCTAGGTCCCAAAACACTTCGGCTCTCATCGGCTGAGTCCCACAGCGACTCGGCTGGCTGGTACGAACAACCGAAGTTTTCTGTTCAGTGCAGTGATGCCAGATCAGCAGATTTTCTGCTAGATCTAGCAGATTTTGAAGTTGGGCAGCTGAGAAAAATTCGTTTTTGCGGATAGCTGAAAATCTAGCGGAATTTTACTGTTGATCGGCAGATTTTTAGCTGATTTTTAGGCTTTTGCAAAAAGATGAAAAAATTTTTTGGTCCATTGGTAATCAAAGAACCACATTTTGAGATCTTTCCCCTACGAGACACGAAAAAGCGTTTGAGATTAGCCAGAAAAAAATTTTCCTGATCTAGAAATACTGGTCAACTGCTTGCTTATATATGCCAATAACGGATTGTTTTAAAGCGTTGTGGGATTCGTGAAAATTTAGTAAAGGAGCTAAAACTGATAATAAAATTATGATCTTCTTCTTCTTGCGAGTTTAACTATCCCGGTCTATCCCGGGGTCCGCAAAACGCGACCAGTTCCTCCATTTTGTTCTGTCGGTTGCATCATCCGAGGTAAGTCCTACAGCCTCTAGGTCCCATTTTATTGTATCCATCCAGCGCTGTTTCGGACGCCCTTTTTCTGCAACCTTGGATTTCCAGTGCGTAGCCTTTCTTTGCCAAAGTCTCCTCATTTGCTCTCAGGACGAGTCCATACCAAGCGTAGCCTTGCTTCTCGCATTTTCCCAATAATTGGCGCAACTCCATAGCGTCTAAGGATGTCGACGTTTGGAACATGATCAAGACGAGTGAGTCCGGATATCCAGCGAAGCATCTTTGTTTCCATAACATAATAAAATTATGATATTATCATAAATTAAATATCAAAATAAAAAAGTAACCCACGCTTTCACCAAGCTATTTAAATAAAATTAAATAAAAATTTCTTTTTTATTTATATGCGATTAGAAAGTTCGTTTCATTCAAGTTTTATTTAAATATCTTGTTGAAACCGGGGGTAAGATTTTTTTGTTTGTTTTCAAGCGAATGAAAGAATTGCAATGATTGAAGTATTTCACTAGAAGACAGTGTCATTCCTTTTTTTTAGTAACTAAA
>CM035807.1:67680250-67694970 GCA_020466095.1 Chlorops oryzae
TCAGCCAATTTTTTGACCATTTTAAATCCCCCTCCCGCCCCACTGTACGATGACGGAATATATGGTCGGCCACTAAATATTATTTTTATTAACATTCATAAGTCTTTGCACATGAAAATAATTTTCCATCCCAAATGAATGGAAACAAGTAAAGAAGTTTACATCGGCTAAGCCGATTGCACACATACCTTTTCCTCAGCCTGAAGTATGTTAAAACATTACCTTAACAAAAATTCCTGCCGTTTTCGTTGTTCTAGCTTGGATATCTATTTATACCTTATCTGTACTTCGATTAAGCTTCTAAGACTCGAGATTATTATTAAGCACAAAATTTTCGCGGATGGTGAGCATGGTCAAGTTTTAACCGTTAGAGGACATTTTGTCTAGCTGCGAGATCCTCAATTCAAAATAGTGTAAATCAAATTTTTGCGAATTTCGCGAATGGTGGTCATGATCAAATTTTAACCTTTAGAGGACATTTTGTTTAGCTGCGAAATACTCAATTCAAAATAGTGAAAATCAAATTTATGCGAAATTTCGCGAATGGTGGTCATGGTCAAAATTTAACCGTTAGAGGACATTTTGTCTAGCTGCGAAATCCTCAATTCAAAATGGTGAAAATAAATTTTCGCGAATTTCGCGAATGGTGGTCATGGTCAAAATTTAACCGTTAGAGGACATTTTGTCTAGCTGCGAAATCCTCAATTCAAAATAGTGAAAACCAATTTTTTGCAAATTTCGCGAATGGTGGTCATGGTCAAAATTTAACCGTTAGAGGACATTTTGTCTAGCTGCGAAAACCTCAATTCAAAATGGTGAAAATAAAATTTTTTCGAATTTCGCGAATGGTGGTCATGGTCAAAATTTAACCGTTAGAGGACATTTTGTCTAGCTGCGAAATCCTCAATTCAAAATAGTGAAAATAAAGTTTCGCGATTTTCGCGAATGGTGGTCATGGTCAAAATTTAACCATAAGTGACGACTTTATTTGGCGGCAAAATACACAACCAGAAGAAGCAAAAAAAAAAAAAAAATCATTTTTGTATTCAGATATGAGAATAAGAGAAAGAGTGTTTTTTTCTAATGTGTAGGATGATGACCATAGTTATAGCGATGTCGCAATTTTTTTTCAGCGAAAGCTTAAGTCTACATAGTAGCTATACACACACCAAATTTCAATAAGCTGGGATGTACAGTAAAAAACGTTATCCACGAAAAACGTAAAAAATCGTGATTTTTTTAAACTTCTGAACCACTTCCCACGACCCAAGAAGGGACTACGAAAAAAATTTGTATGCAGTTTTTCGGTCATTTACCTGGTTCAAGTCCATGCCAAATTTCAATATGATATCTTTCATGGCTTAGGAGTAAATTACGAAAAACTAAAGTGTGACCGACAGACAGACAGACAGACAGACAGACAGACAGACAGACAGACAGACAGACAGACAGAAAGACAGACATGGCTAGATCGACTCCTCTTGTCACCCTGATCAAGAATATATATATATGTCTATATCTATCGCGACTCCTTTGGCATGTTACATACTCCGAGCCAAACTTAATATACCCTTTCCTTCGGAAAAGGTATAAAAAGTGGCAATTAAATTTCGTTTGGATTTTTCGTTGGTTGTAATAACGTAAGTCCTTCGTTTGCTATAAAAAAAAAATCCGGCTCGTACCCGAGACCCTCGCAATCCAAGTCGTGCACCATATGCACTATGCTCCATCATGCCTTACAACAGTTGAGAAAATTACATGTCTAATTTCAGTTCAATTTAGTATATTCAAAGGCGAAAAATTATTTGATCTTACCCGAATTTCAAAAGAAAATTATCGTTTGACCCAAATGAAACATCGATTGTATCGAAAGAAGTTTTAAAAATATCAGTTTAATCACTAAGCATATAATTTATATGCTTAGTGGTAATAGCAAAATACACAGTAGAACCCCATTAAGAATTGTCACCTTGCATTTATTATTATATACAGGAGATTTCCGATTTAACGAGTATTCGCGTTAGCGAGTTTCGCATTTAACGAGCATTTAAATTCGTTCCATTGAGTATCTTATATAACGAGCAAAATGGCACAAAAGTTTTTGTGTGCACTCGGTTTAGCGAGCAACATAAGAAATCAGTGAAAAAGCATAAAGAGAAACAAAGAGGAATCCAAGAAATAGTTAAGCGAGGAGTCTAAAAGCGCGTGTGCGGAGTTACGAAAATTAAAAGGAAGAAAATTGTGGAAATTTCTTTGCCCCCCGCGGGAAGTTGGATTGCTACAGGTCTGGTATAAATCAGACTCGCCACGTAATCAAGCAAAAGATTTCTCAAACCCCTCCCCCTTTTTTAACGCAAAAATACATTTTTCTACTGGCAACACTGCAGTGGTTTATTATCATCATTACTCTTTGACAGTAAACTCTCAATTCAATTCATCAAATTTTCTTTGAATTTTTGTTAAAAAACGGGTTTTCAGCAAACTTTAAACTAACGGTCCTTCCGTAAATAAAGCATTCTGAGAAATATTTTGGACTACATGTTGAATAATTTCATATCTAGAAGCTGTAAAAAATATCGCGCAATTGAAAAGACCTAGGTTAATTTTCCCCCTTTTTTTTGTTCGGTTTATAAAAGAATGTCCCATATTACCTTATGTATTTTGTAATTTAAACAAAAACGTGATCTCATAAGTTTTTTACTCTGTTTACATAGACGTTTTGTATATGTTTAATATGAACCAAAATGAAGAGTTGTTATGTTTTTTTTTTTTTTGGTTATAATAATACTTTTGAAATAAAAAATTGTTTATAAGCCCAATTTATAATTTAATCTCTTACAATAAGAAAAAAATGATTTTATGATGGTACTCAATTTAACGAGAAAATTCGATTTAACGAGAAGGTGCTGGCAACATTGAGCTCGTTAAATCGGAAATCTCCTGTATATATTATAATATATATATTGGCTTTTTCCTGTACGAATATGCAAAAATTGAAGAGTAAGCCAAAAATAGCAATAGGCATTCAATTCTTACGGGAGTAAATAGTAAAGCGGTGGCTCTGGGATAGCGTAGGGGATGCGTGCTATGCTCTTGATCCCAGGGTCCGAGGTTCGATTCCCGGCACAGGCGAAACGGAGTGTAATGTTCCAAGCCTAGCACTGGTTTTTCAAAAATCGCATGTTAGGGGCACAATACATAAAAAGACATACACACGCACAAACACAAGAAAAAACTAATTGTGGTATCACTATGGGCCGATAAACGGCCTAAGTGGCATCCACTTCAACCAACCAACCAACCAAATAGTAAAGCGAATATTTTCTGTTTCTATTTTTTCTATTATACGTTGCCAATTTTCGACAAATTCAAACCGTCAGGTGTAATTTATGAATGAATTCCATATTCGCGCACACTCAAAATTCTTTTCTTCATTTAGCTACGCTGCCAAGTTTCAGGCGAAATGGGAATGGCGTATTTAATGAATGAATTTCTTAATCGCGCATTCTTCAAATTACTTTTACGTCCGACGCACACTTTCGAGCTAAACCAACGTGCATATATTACTATATATGTCACTCTCATGGATTTTGGGCGGGACATTTCGCGCCAGTTAGAAAGAGATGTTACTCGGCAGGCAAAAAAAGAGGGAGAGAGAAATACTTTTGGTGAGTACCTAAGTGAGAAATGCTCATTTTGGTGGGTACCCAAGACCGTGGTGGGTACCCAAGACCGTGTTGAAAAGAGCCAAAATAGAAACGGCTCCTGAGTGACATATATAGTTATATACGGGCATGTGATTGGATTCCCTTTCCCCATATTTCAAAACAATTTTTAAGTTAATTCGTATTGAATTTAATATCTGAGAACGGCATCCTACATTCATAGTGATGAAGTGCGAATATTATGGAAGCAGGTCAAGGCCAAATATGAGCAATATCTCCAAGCGGTCTAAGATGATGATTCTGAAGATTCGGAGGCTAAAGGGCGTGCACAACAAGCTGTTCCGCTGGTCAAAGCAAAATATCAGACGACCTACAATGTTTATGTTAGGTGTCTTTCGGCTATTACGGAGCAGACGAATGCTCTTGAAGATTGCAGGCAAGTGAATCAAGTGAATGACTCAACAATAGCCACAGGGCCAACTCATTCCGTCAACATGCACTCGGGCGTTCGGTTACCCCCTTGTGATATGGCCGACTTCGCTGGTGATTATACCACATGGCCTTCAGTTCGGGATTTATTCCAAGCTCTTTATGGGCAAAATTCACGCTTAAACCCTGTAGAAAAATTTTTCCATCTTCTTCAAAAGACCAAGGAGGAAGCTAAAGAAATTATTCAAATTGCGCCGCTTACCCATGGCGGCTTCTCCATAGCATGACAAGCATTGAGGGATCATTGTGAAAATGAAAGAATGCTTGTCAATTCCCAGTATCGCATTCTCTTTGGCGTCGAAACTATTAAGACTGAGTCCGGAAGTGCTTTGAAGAAGATACAAAGCACTATTAATGGTTGTTTGTCAGCTTTAAATTTACAAGGAATAGATGTGAGTTCGTGGGATTCCATGCTGGTATATTTCTGTTCTACGCGGTTACCAAATACTACGCTTGCTCTCTGGGAACAGTCCTTGGCGAGTAATGACACTTTACCTATGTGGAAATTCTTTGATTCCTTTTTGATCAGTCGCTATCAAACGCTAGAAACGCTCACTGATATTAGGTCTACCACTCCAAAGCATTGCGACGCCTCGACTTCAAAAAATATAAAATCGCATGCGGCGAACGTTTTAGCCCCACAATGCAAACTTTGCCCAAAAGAAAAACACGCAATTAAAACCTGTCCTCTATTCTTAAAAATGGCTGTGGGCGATCGACTCGCCGCCATTCGAAAACAGGGTCTCTGTGTAAATTGTTTCGCGCGCTCTCATGCAGTTAAGGATTGCAAGAGCAATTATAATTGCTTCACATGTCATAAGAGACATAACATGTTGCTCCATCGTGATGCTGCCGCGAGCCCCAATAATTTAAAGCCATCTACAAACATCTCAGCCGCCAAAAACACATTCCGTGCAAGTCGCAACGTCATCCGAAAACACTGATACCACTATTCAAACGTGTGTTGCTGCTGGGACAAAGAGTGTTTTGCTAGCAACCGCCATTATTAGATTGCAAAATGTAGACAACACTTGTTTCGCTAGAGCTCTGTTAGACTCAGGCTCAGAAGGTACCTTTATTTCGGAAAAAATACAACTGAAACTTAAGTTAAAAACTAATCCCATCAACGCGAGTATAACCGGTGTAGGGGCATCACTTAACGCCAAGTCCATACAGGCGTGTCGGATTTCAATAAGTTCGACTCGATATGCTCATATTACCATCGAAGCCACCGCGTTAGTGCTACCAACAATTACAGGTGATCTTCCCTCTTGCGTCATCGATCCCTCTTATTTTTCGCAGATGCCTAAGATTCCGTTAGCAGAAAAAGATTTTGCGAAAAAATCTTCAGTGTACGTACTCATAGGGGCCGATCTTTTTCCAACCATTCTGCGTTGTGGTATTTTAAGAAATATTTGTGGGTCGTTGATAGCACAGGAGACGATTTTCGGTTGGATTTTGACGGGTCCAATAAATTCTCCAAGTCCAACGTCAATATCTTCAAAATTTCTGTTCATTTGATGTTATTCCTTTAGAACGAGCAATTACACGTTTTTGGGAGGTGGAGGATCTGCCGCAGAAAAGGATCGAATCTGATGAAGATCACTACTGCGAAGACTTATTCAAACGAACCACGCAAAGAAATGAAGAGGGGCAGTATATCGTCTCTGTACCGTTTAAAATCGATTTCCCACGAAAAGTCAGTTAGGCGCGTCTCGCAAAATTGCTTTAGCACAATTTCTACGCAACGAGGCGCGGTTGAATAAGAATACTAAGGCTAAGGGGGAATATGATGGAGTACTTAAAGAGTACTTAGATCTCGGGCACATCGTTCCAGTGAGACATAACCCAGATGCTCCCACCGATTCCACATTTTATTTGCCTCATCATGCGCTGATCAAAGCAGAAAGTACCACCACAAAGGTCCGGGTTGTGTTCAATGCTTCGAGTCCGTCCGATAATTCTGTTAGCCTCAATGACGTCCTTTACACAGGTCCAGTGTTGCATACCGATTTGACTCTTCTTATACTTCAATGGCGTTTTTACAAATATGTGTTAAATGCGGATATCAAGAAAATGTATAGGCAGATTTTAGTCACGCCAACTCATACTCCATTTCAACGGATTCTGTTTCGTCAGGCAGCAGGTCGAGATGTGGAAGACTTTGAATTAAAGACAGTCACATGTGGCGTTAATTGCGCACCCTATCTCGCTATATGCACGCTTCTGCAGTTAGCAGAAGACGTGAAAGAATCTCATCCGCTAGCTAGCGAGATATTAAGAAAAAATATGTAAGTTGATGATGTCCTAGCGGGTGGTCACTCTATCGATGCAACTATTGCCGCACGCGACGAATTAATGTCAGCGTTGAGTTCTGCTGGACTCACATTGCGAAAATGGGCTTCTAATTGCAAGGAATTGTTATACGACATTCCTAAAGATCATCTTCTTCGCGAATCCTTCCTTTCGTTGACCGAAAAATAGTGTCCTAAAACTCTTGGCATCAGATGGAACGCTCAATCTGATGTTTTCAATTTCCACCCAGATCCTATTCCCGACCACCCCAAATATACAAAAAGGGAGATTTTGTCGCAAATCTCAAAATTATTTGATCCCGCAGGGTGGCTTGCTCCCATAGTAATTTGTGCAAAAATGTTGATGCAGGAAATTTGGGTAGCTCGCGTCGACTGGGACGCTCCTCTTCCGGACTCATGTGTTAACAAATGGAATTCATTTAGAGAAAATTTTCCATTCATTCAAGATAGAGTGCCGCGTTGGGTTAA
Source organism: Chlorops oryzae (assembly GCA_020466095.1). NCBI lineage: Eukaryota > Metazoa > Arthropoda > Insecta > Diptera > Chloropidae > Chlorops > Chlorops oryzae. The sequence goes on from CM035807.1 coordinate 67,687,188, forward strand.
TTATTCCCCTGTCAGTGGTATCGAAATACATGGTTTTTGTGATGCATCAGAAAAGGCTTATGCCGCTGCGATTTACGTTCGCATGCACCATGGTGATAAAATTTCCTCACACCTTATCACCGCTAAAAGTAGAGTAGCTCCCGTCAAGACGCTGTCCGTTCCGCGTTTAGAATTATGTGGTGCCGTTCTTTTAGCCGAAATGATTCAAGCCTTTGCTAATCATATACCTTTTGCAAAAGATCAAGTTTTCTTATGGACTGATTCGACTATCGTTCTAGCCTGGCTTCAAAAACCGCCCTGCCACTGAAAAAATTTTATAGCGAATAGGGTTTCCAAAATTTTGCAGAGTCTAGGTCCCGCGCGATGGCTGCATGTCGAATCCAAAGTGAATCCCGCCGATCTGGCTAGTCGGGGAATATCCGCTTGTGAGCTAAAGACTAATGACTTGTGGTGCCATGGTCCAGCTTGGCTTCCTTTGCCCTTGGCACATTGGCGAAATCAAAGAACAACCGCTTCCTTCGAAACGGACATGGAAATGAAGCCTCTGCGATCTCATGCCACTATAGTATACGCTGTCGAAGACATTTTGGAACGATTCTCTAAATATTCTCGAGCAATTAGAGTCCTTGCGTACGTTAATCGTTTTCTGACTCGAATCTGGCCGAAACAACGCGATTCTAGAGAACAACTAGAGGCTAAGACCTTAAACCTTACTAGTAGTGAAATTTCGAAAATTCAACTTTTACTTCTCCAGATCACACAGCGAAGAGCCTACGCGATCGAATATTCGTCGTTAACAAAAAAATCCGTCTCCTCTACCAGTTCGTTATTAAGCTTGAACCCATTCCTAGATTTGAAAACAATTAATTCCGCGTAAAGGGTAGGTTGGCTGCCAGCCCTAGTCTGTCGTAAAATGAACGTCATCCAATTATTCTTCCATACAATTGCCACTTGCTCGCCTTTTAGTTAAATACCATCACGACATTTCATTGCACGGGGGAAATTCATTGGTTCTGCGTTTGATAAGAACTCAATTCCCAAGGTGAAAAATCTTATAAAAACTACCATCCATAATTGTAAAGTGTGTGTTATCCATAAAAAGAAAGTTAGATCACAATTGATGGGAATACTTCCACCCGAGCGTACGGTGTTGGAAAGACCTTTTTACACACGGGCCTCGATTTCGCCGGACCCTTTGATATCAAAAGTGCCGCTGGTCGGTCTAGGGTGATAACCAAGGGATATGTTTGTATCTTCGTTTGTTTTGCGACCAAAGCTATCCATCTTGAAGCAGTGTCAGATCTCTCCACTCCCGCATTCTTCGCTGCCTTCAACCGATTTATTTCGAGACGTAGTTGCCCAAGCCATTTATACTCTGATAACGGAAAAAATTTCGTAGGCGCGTCTCGAAAATTAGGTTCCGAATTCTTGCTCGCCACTCGTGACGTAGTATTAGCACAGCCGGTGTACCATAATATTTTGTGGCATTTTATTCCCCCCGGAGCGCCTCATATGAGTGGTCTCTGGGAAGCTGGTGTTCGGAGTTTTAAAACTCATTTTGTTAAGCTATGTTAATTGGGATCTGCAAATTAACTTTCGAAGAGTTTATGACCATACTCACACGCATTGAAGCGCGTTTAAATTCGAGTCCTATTTCTCCAATATCGGAAAATCCTAACGACATCGCGGCCTTGACACCTGGTCATTTTTTAACCGGTGGACCATTGCTAGCTCCTCCGGAGCCTCATATCGATGAAAAACTGTTATCCATTATAAATCATTGGCAACGTCTGAAAGCGCTTCAACAAGAATTCTGTATACGATGGAAAAATGAATCCGTTATTTTGTCGTGACCAGGAGCCTTTTTTGGATTTGCATTGGTACGGATTAGATCTTTCACCTCTTCGAAATGTACGATTATAGGAGGTTTGACGGAAAACGGAATTGTTGTTGTTGGTTGGAAGTCCATGATTTGCGGGTTAGGTTGAAAAACATTTTCTTGATGATTTGCAAGGATGCAGCCTTTTTCTTGGTCACTACGAGCCCAGGATCCATCTGATATTCTAAGAGGAGGTTCACTTACAATTGGCCCTTTAAATTTTTTAGCAGCTTTCCACAAGGAATAGTTGTTTTCTTTCAGTGGACCAATGCCATCAAGGTACTTTTGAACAGCGCGGTTTCTATCTTCGCTTAGTGCTTTTTTAAGGATTTTCGAAGCTTGGTTTAGTTTAAGTTTAGCAGCAGAAGATCTGTACCTTATCCATTCCCGCCTGGCCTGCCTTTTGGTTGCAATGAGGCTATCAATGTCAGTTTGTAGGGTTATATTTGGGTGACACGAAATTTTAACTTTGGTAGCTCTAGTAACTGCGTCGATCAAAACAGTATTAAGGCAGCTTACTGCATCATCAATTTGTTTGTATGACTGAATGAGAATTTCGTTGTTTATTTCCTTACAAATAATATTTTTTGTAAGTACTCCAATTTATAAAATAATTTTTCCGCGTTTGAAATGGAGTTGTATTAAAATGGAGTAGGCTTAGGATAACAGGAGAATGGTCTGAGCATAGATCATATGATGGAGTAGCTATTATATCAGTACGTTTTAATCCTTTAGTAACTCCAAAGCCGATTAAATCAGGTGTTTTTCTAATATCTGTTGGCCAGTAGGTGGGATGCTTGGAAGATATAATGTTGAGATCACGACCAAGTGCAGCAAATAATTGTCGTCCTTTTGGGGTAGTAGCCTAGAGCCCCAGAAAGGATGCTTGGCGTTTAAAGTCTCCAGCAGCAAGGAATTTTGGGTCCAAGGTGTCGAAGAATTTACGAAACTGTTCTGTGGTGACAGCAAATCTCGGTGGACAGTAGATAGCGGAAAAAACGGTTTTATCTAAAGCAGAGTATACGCATATAGAGGAAGCTTGCAGATAGTTAGTAGAGTAATTTTGCAGTTGATAATGAGCTATAGTATTTTTAATGATAACGGCAGTGCCGCCATGGGCTTTACCATCTGGGTGAATTGTATGGTAAAATTTGTAGCCATGGATTCTGATGCAGTTTTTGTGAGTTAAATGAGCCTCGGAAATGAGCAAGATGTCAATGTTGTTTCGGTTAAGGAATTTTGTGATTTCTAGGATGTGTTGGTGCATGCCGTTGGCGTTCCAGTGACATATTGTAATAGAGTTTATTTTGATCTTAGCAACTCAAAAATTAGGCTTTGGCTTTGCATCACACTTTGCATCATATTATTCAACATATTTTGCATGAAGTCCATGAATCTGTCCATTTTCGCTGTGAAGGAAGAGAGCATTGATTCCAAACCCGGAGCTGGAGTCGAGGTTGTAGAATTTTTCGTAAATTGGCTTAGCACGTTTGCGTAGGTAATATGAGGAGTTTTCGGTGTGTTAGGTTTCGAGAGAGCGGCTGTGTTTGATGGCAATAGTGGGAATTGTTCAAATTGGAAGTTTGGGGCGTTATAAGTTTGGACCCGGTGTCTTTGATTAGAAGTTCCCATTTTTTGTCTTAAAGCGGAAAAGACTGGGCAGCCTCTATAATTGGCTGTGTGGCAGTCACCGCAGTCGGAGCACTTTCTGGCATCTTGATTAGATTTATCTTCAGTGCATTTATCGGAGGTGTGGATTTTGGCACATATAACGTAAACGGATGGAAGTTTGTAGTAAGACTTGGTATGTCCATATTCTTGGCAGTTGGTACACTGAACAGGGAGCTTACGTTTAAGCGGTTCCTCGACTACTACTTTTCTATTTAGCAGGCAGTGAAGCGAGTAGAAGGGATGTATCTCCCTACCTTTTAGTTTGATCCCATCAGGGAGAAGTTCAACCTTGTACATAACAGGTTGGCTGATAAGTCCCCGGTCTAACAAAGAAAAACACATTTTTTTTGTCAAAATTCGTTTTTATTATTCAACATAGTTCGCTTCAAGAGCGATACAACGATTATAACGACCTTCCAATTTTTTGATACCATTTTGGTAGTACTCCTTCGGTTTTGCCTCAAAATAGGCCTCAGTTTCGGCGATCACCTCTTCATTGCAGCCAAATTTTTTCCCTGCGAGCATCCTTTTGAGGTCTGAGAACAAGAAAAAGTCGCTGGGGGCCAGATCTGGAGAATACGGTGGGTGTGGAAGCAATTCGAAGCCTAATTCATGAATTTTTGCCATCGTTCTCAATGACTTGTGGCACGGTGCGTTGTCTTGGTGGAACAACACTTTTTTCTTCTTCATATGGGGCCGTTTTGCCGCGATTTCGACCTTCAAACGCTCCAATAACGACATATAATAGTCACTGTTGATGGTTTTTCCCTTCTCAAGATAATCGATAAAAATTATTCCATGCCCATCCCAAAAAACAGAGGCCATTACTTTGCCAGCGGACTTTTGAGTCTTTCCACGCTTCGGAGGACGGTTCACCGATCGCTGTCCACTCAGCCGACTGTCGATTGGACTCAGGAGTGTAGTGATAGAGCCATGTTTCATCCATTGTCACATATCGACGCAAAAACTCGGGTGTATTGCGAGTTAACAGCTGCAAACACCGCTCAGAATCATCAACACGTAGTTGTTTTTGGTCAAATGTGAGCTCGCGCGGCACCCATTTTGCACAGAGCTTTTTCATATCCAAATATTGATGAATGATATGACCAACACGTTCCTTTGATATCTTTTAAGGCCTCTGCTATCTCGATCAACTTCATTTTACGGTCATTCGAAATCATTTTGTGAATTTTTTTGATGTTTTCGTCGGTAACCACCTCTTTCGGGCGTCCACTGCGTTTCACCGTCCTCCGTGCTCATTTCACCACGCTTGAATTTGCAAACCAATCAATTATTGTTGATTATCCTGGGGCAGAGTCCGGAAACTCATTATCAAGCCAAAGTTTTTGCTTCCACTGTATTTTTTCCCTTCAGAAAACAGTATTTTATCAAAACACGAAAATTCCTTTTTTTCCATTTTTTTCACAATAACAAAAGTTGCTTCACAAAAGACGCTCTATCTCACAAACCTTATTGACTTACAGACGTCAAATTTTGACACGAATCATTTGAAGGTTGCCACTATATAAAAATAATATGCATTTAATACTAGCGACGCCATTTATGTGTCAGACCGGGGACTTATCAGCCAACCTGTTAGGTTGAGGTTGTCTTTCTCTATTAAGTATATAGAATACACTCTTAGTTTCAAAGTTTTTTTTCTTTAAGTGCTTCTTGTATTTCTTTCGTATTTACTCCAGGTTCGATACCTTTGATCACGACAGTAAGACCCTTACAACTCTTAAGTTGGTAGGTGTAAAAGTGCTTGAGTTTTTTTTTCTAAGTCATCAATGACTTTATGATAAGCTTCTTCGTTAAGAATTTGCAATTTCGTTTCATCGATATTACCTTTTTTAAGGGGTACAACGTAGAAGTTGTTTTTCCCAATTAAATTTGCAAGACAGTTTACTAGTGTGCTAGAGTTTTTTTCTCTTAGATACTCCGGAGGTGGTCTTATTGTTTTTGTTTTATTGCTTACTTGCGTTTCGTCGCTTAATTCACCCAACACATGAAAGCGGTTGCTACTGTTTTCCGTGTTTTGTACTTTTTGCATTTTTTCCTTTGTATTCTTATTTGTGTCTTGTGGACTCAACTTTCGTTTAGTTATTTTGGTGTCCCGTTCAATGCCAATTTGTACTTGTGTTGTTTTTTTCGCAGCACTTATAATTTTATTTTTGTTTGTCGGTTCAGTATTATTTGGTGTTTGCACTTGAACACATCAGGGCAAAGGTGACGTACTCGGTGTCAGGTCAGAAAAGTGAGAAGCTAATTCTTTAACAATAGTTGTTGCATCATCAGTGGCTTTAATATTTTTTTCCATTTGATCACTGCATAGATGTATATTTTCTGCTGCAAAAGACAGAGAGGAACTTCTTTTTCTTATGTGAGACCCTGGTTGCAAGGTAGTTTCAGATGGAGATCTAGTAATAGGCATTTAACTAGGAAACTGTGTTCACAAGGAAGCCAGGAATCATGTCTTTAAAAATTATGGAGTATACTTCTAGGCCAGATGAAATACTTAGTCTAAGCTTATAGATTTTTGGCTTAGCTAAGTACTTATCTGAAAATGAAGTTAGTCAAAGCTTTTGTTTTTTGTCTAAAGGGCCCTCTCCAGCTCTGTAAGGAAATTCAGCAGGAATTTTCTAATATTCCTTAAAGGGAAAAACGTAGCATAATTTCATTTTTTAATGCAATAGTGACAATCTTATATCTATATATTTTATGTCAAGACGTTTCTTATAATCGAAAATTATTGATTTCATTTATCCATTTCTGAAAATACACATTGAACCTTCCCAAATAGACAGCTATGATATTCATACAATGATTTCAAGGATGCATGAAAATTTCCACAAATTTGATAACAATTTAGTCCTCAAAATATGTTTTCAAAACTACATCAAATTGACTTATTGCACGATCTCATATCATGACATGAATAATGAATAATATGAGTATGAGGTCAATATGTAAATATACTGAAATCATAATTTGCTCTCAAGTTGAGCACATTTTGTCCCTCATAAGCAACACATACTTTCAGCATCGTTTGTTCATGCATTGATGTCAAGATGATGCGAATATGTTGTATTTTGTCTATTTGGGTTGTTAATTCCCATTTAATTTTTTTCGAACTTGCCCTTCTGTCAAATTCCTTTCAGAAAGAACGAAAATTCAATATTTCTAACAGAAAAACTGTGTTACCGTGTTTTATTTACAGCAAAAAAGGGAGCGAAAACAAAACTACTTTTTGACGAACTGGAGACTGTTAACAGAAAATTTCTGACACAAAAATTCCTTCGCATTTCTTAAGCTTTTTTTTATATGAAGTTTTCATTTCTGACAGAGTAGAGGGCCCTTAAGCTAAGAACTTATCTGAACTGGTTCAATTGATCAGCTGATGCACTTTGATGGTTTAGAAGCTCACGAACAAATAACAGCTCTTCTGGTTGAATCCGGCCGTTCACGATTGCACTCCAATAAAACCGGGCTGCTCCAGAATTTGCTCTATCGATCGGTGTATAAAATCCTTTTTTTAAGCCTTTTGGACTTTAGAATAAGCGGTTTTAAATCTGAGGACATGCACTTGCGTTCCTTACTCGTAGAGTTGCCGCTCGCGAAAAGCGTAATTAAAATTTTTATTTATTTTTTTATGTTCACTTAATAATAAAACTAATGAATTTTTAAAAAAAACATCATTGGTTTTTTTGCAATAAAAAAAAACAGAAAAGGACAGTTATTTCTGGACAGTCTTTATATATATATATATATATTAGGTGTAGTAAAAAGAAACCATTATTTTTCCAATAGATGGCGTTATTTATCTGCATCTCGCGTTGTATAAGTCCGATCGTGTTCGCTAGGGGGCATTTAGAAAGATGACAGTTCCTACTAAAAAAGCTTTTTTGACACTTTTTTGATTGATTGATTCAGTTTTGTTGAGGCTTGTCAAAGATGGACATCAGCAAAGAGAAAATTCGCACATTTTACAGTTTTTCTTCGAAAGGGAGAAAACGCAAGCCAGGCGCTGAAAATGTGAATAGCGTTTATGGACCTGATACTGTAACAGCCAATCATGCGCAATTTTGGTTTCGTCGATTCCGTTTCCAGTAACTTCGATGTCAAGGATGCACCACGCACTGGATGGCCAATTGTCGAAAATGTCGATAAAATCATGGAAATTATCGAGTCGACCGTCACGTTTTGTACTGTTTCGATTGCAAAAGAGCAAAG
>CM035807.1:67695070-67880906 GCA_020466095.1 Chlorops oryzae
GGAGATTTCGCTGTAGAAATTTTATTTCTGGTTTTTTTGTTTTCTTTGGCAGTTATTTGTTAATACTGCCTTTTTTTTATTGGAATCATTGTTTCTCACTTTGTGTCACTGCAATAATTTTGCTTTTTTTATTGGAATCCTTTTTTTTCACTTTGTGTCACTGCACTAATTTTCGGTTTCTTTCTTCTTTTTTTTCTCTTTTGCTCGGGCGCCAAAGTGTTGTTTCGTATTTCAATGTTTCTAACTTATAGTTATAATGTCCTTTTAAATTTTTCTATCTTATAGTTATAATGTCCTTTTCAATTTTAATCGTCCCTTTGTAATGCCCTTTTAAATAATAATAATTTAAATTGTTATCGAACCGTTTTATCTTCAATGTCTTTTAACCTTTTCATGGGTCAATTAACACTGACTATTTCTAAAAATCCAAAATACATTTCAACTTAAAAATATGCTTAAAATTACTTAAACAAGGTTCGCTGACGCGAACTCTGCTGCAGTCGCATTCCCCCGCTACTGTCTTCTCGCTTCAGTTTTCTGCTGACATCTTCGTCTTTCGCCACTTTCTCGCACTCACTTTGGACTTGCGTTCCAGTTCTTCATTATTTTGCTCGAATGCATAATTTGTCTTGCACTCAACTGCTCCAATTTAGACTTTTTAGGCCGTTGGTGCTTGTTGTTGCTTGTTGTTGCTTTCTTGCTTTCGATCAGCATAATGGCCTCACAATATGTGTGACATGATCACAACATTTCACAAAGGTGGATGTTTCAATGTTCGATGCTCTTCACTAACTTCATGCCAGTGATCATTTCCCAAGCATAAAAAAAGTAGCTATCAGTATCATATGCAGTGGCAAACCGAATTTCAAATTTAATGTAGATAAAGCGAACTCGACTAATTTCACTAAGGAAGTTTACTTTGTTCTTTCTCAACATCAAAGATCCATTAATATCATACAAAAATGCATTCGTACTGGTGCACACCAGAGAACTGCTTTGAGTGTGCTCGAGCATGTTCGAACACCCTTGCTGAAAATTCAGAACACGTCGAATATCAAACTCCGCAGCTATGTGTTCGATCGAGTTGCACACGCGAATTCTTATTTTCGAGTTCGAGCACCTAACTCGAATTTTGTTGTACGTGTATTCAGACTCTCATTTCGGGTATGTTATACGCAAACTGATCCGAAAAAAACCACTCAAACTCGAGTTCAACTCGAGTTCTATGGGTATAGAAACAGAACAAGGGGAAAATATCAGAGTCAAATGCGGAGAATAAAGGTGTATGTGCGTATGTACATATGTGGGCCTGCTCAAATATGACTAATTTACACCAAAGTTCCGTGTGCGTTGCAGCTCTCTCATACATATTTTTCTGTAGAAAAACGTAGATAACACACTCGAGATGCACTCGAGTTTATTGGGTATGCACGACTTAAAAACACTCGAACCCGAACAGAGTGTATGAAAAGAACTCGAGTTTAGCGCACAACATGCTCGTGTTGAACTCATGCGCACACGAGACATTACGATTGTTGTACTAAAGGGTTTGATTCAAACCAAATCTGATCCACACACTCGAGTGTACACAAACACTATGTATCCGTTGCAGCTCTCTGGTGCACACCTAATAATTCGAAAAACAACTCCCACGCAAGTTGTTTCATATTAGTCAACTACTTTGATTTATATATTAAATGTCTGTAGATGTGTGCAATGTTATCGATGTGGCTCTACGAAATATGGCCCTAAAAAGGAAAATGAAAAATTATATAGAGTACAACAACACGCAAATTTTGAGTATGAAAATTCACACCAATTTTTTTTTAAACTTTGGGATGATTTTTCGTTTTCAAAAATCAAAAACTTGCAAGGAAATATATTTTTTTGTAGTTTTTAAAAAGTCTCGCAACCTAACATCACTTTATCTATGACATAACAGGTTGGCTGATAAGTCCCCGGTCTGACACATAGATGGCGTCGCTAGTATTAAATGCATATTATTTTTATATAGTGGCAACCTTCAAATGATTCGTGTCAAAATTTGACGTCTGTAAGTCAATTAGTTTGTGAGATAGAGCGTTTTTTGTGAAGCAACTTTTGTTATTGTGAAAAAAATGGAAAAAAAGGAATTTCGTGTTTTGATAAAATACTATTTTCTGAAGGGAAAAAATACAGTGGAAGCAAAAACTTGGCTTGATAATGAGTTTCCGGACTCTGCCCCAGGAAAATCAACAATAATTGATTGGTATGCAAAATTCAAGCGTGGTGAAATGAGCACGGAGGACGGTGAACGCAGTGGACGCCCGAAAGAGGTGGTTACCGACGAAAACATAAAAAAAATTCACAAAATGATTTTGAATGACCGTAAAATGAAGTTGATCGAGATAGCAGAGGCCTTAAAGATATCAAAGGAACGTGTTGGTCATATCATTCATCAATATTTCGATATGAAAAAGCTCTGTGCAAAATGGGTGCCGCGCGAGCTCACATTTGACCAAAAACAACAACGTGTTGATGATTCTGAGCGGTGTTTGCAGCTGTTAACTCGCAATACACCCGAGTTTTTGCGTCGATATGTGACAATGGATGAAACATGGCTCTATCACTACACTCCTGAGTCCAATCGACAGTCGGCTGAGTGGACAGCGATCGGTGAACCGTCTCCGAAGCGTGGAAAGACTCAAAAGTCCGCTGGCAAAGTAATGGCCTCTGTTTTTTGGGATGGGCATGGAATAATTTTTTACCGTTTATCTTGAGAAGGGAAAAACCATCAACAGTGACTATTATATGTCGTTATTGGAGCGTTTGAAGGTCGAAATCGCGGCAAAACGGCCCCATATGAAGAAGAAAAAAGTGTTGTTCCACCAAGACAACGCACCGTGCCACAAGTCATTGAGAACGATGGCAAAAATTCATGAATTAGGCTTCGAATTGCTTCCCCACCCACCGTATTCTCCAGATCTGGCCCCCAGCGACTTTTTCTTGTTCTAAGACCTCAAAAGGATGCTCGCAGGGAAAAAATTTGGTTGCAATGAAGAGGTGATCGCCGAAACTGAGGCCTATTTTGAGGCAAAACCGAAGGAGTACTACCAAAATGGTATCAAAAAATTGGAAGGTCGTTATAATCGTTGTATCGCTCTTGAAGGGAACTATGTTGAATAATAAAAACGAATTTTGACAAAAAAATGTGTTTTTCTTTGTTAGACCGGGGACTTATCAGCCAACCTGTTAAATGAAAATAACTTTTAAATGGATGCAACATTCAAGGTTCTTCCATATGGATGCTTCCACCAGCTTCTCATAATTTATGTGGAATACTTTGAAGAAGTAAGTATGAGTTATGTTTTTAAAATTGTTTGAGATATAGGCCACACATTTTTGTATTTCAGATTTATCCTGTGTTTTTTATCTTAATGGATAAGAAATCTATAAATGCATATTTGTTCATATTTCAGCGTTATACTCGAAAATTTGTAATTGCCACAGTCGAAATTTTTCGCCAAACGCCGCGATTTGTAGTCGTTAATTTTCGCCTGCGGCGCTTCAAATTGTTTGTGAATACCACTCACGATCGTGCGATGTATGCTAAAAATGTTAATATGGGGCAAAACACGTCAAGTGTACCACCAGCAAAATTTTTTCTCCCCGATTTGGATGAAACTTGGTACAGTTGTTATGATGTAAGAGTACGTTAAATGTGCAAAAAAAGAGTAAATTTTAATCACAGGTTGCCGAGATCGAGGATGTCAAAGTTTAGATTTTTGCTTCGAAGAACATATTTCATTGAATTTTTCGAATGTTTCTTTAAAAAAAATTTTCGGAACTTTTCGAAAACAATACTTAAAAAATTTTACGATAACGGTAAATGAGAAAAATTTGGCATTTTAGTTTTATTTCTTGATTTTCTAGGAGAGACGTCAATTTTTTAGTTTTATTTTTTAATTTTGAAATAAAGCTTAGTTCTTCCCCTTTAAAATGATGTATAAATCAGAATTGGCGGACCATGATTAGTGGTCCAAATACATCTTTGAAGATGCTTACCTAGCATATTTCCCTCAATAACCACTAAGCGAGCGCTATATCAAAACAGAACGGAACGATTGCGCTTGACAATTATGCGCTCGCCTTGTGGTTATTAAGGGAAATATGCTAGGTAAGCATGTTCGAAGCTGTATGTGGAGCACTAATCATGGTTCGCCCATTATGATTTATGCATCATTTTAAAGGGGAAGAGCTAAGCTTTATTTCAAAATTAAAATAAAAATGAAAAAAATTATTTTTGAAGTATTGTTTTCGAAAAGTGAAAAATTTTTTTTAAAGAAACATTCGAAAAATTTTTGTAGCGAGGCGATTTTAGTCCCATTGTAATTCAATGAAATATGTTCTTCGAAGCAAAAATCTAAACTTTGACACCCTGTATCTCGGCAACCTGTGATTAAAATTTACTCTTGTTTTGTACATTTAACGTACTCTTACATCTTAACAACTGTACCAAGTTTCATCCAAATCGGGGAGAAAAAATTTTGCCGGTGGTACACTTGACGTGTTTTGCCCCATATACGAGTTATTTGCGAAAAACTTATTACTTTATAGGTTTAATTTTTGCCAAGCATTGATAATACGTGCAAGTGGCCCCAGCTTTCGCAATACATACGATCGTCTCAACTGGTATTCACGGAGTACAAAAAGTTAATGGAACTTCCATTATTACCACTCAAATTTATACCGCAGGCATTCAGTCAAATTAAGGAAAAGATTCTATTAATGTACAGTAATTGCAAATTTTCACCATTTCTAAATTATTTTGAAAAACAATGGATGCTAAAGGTATAAGAAATTAATTGGGCTTTTAAGAAATTTTCAAATTTTCACTTAAATATATGCTTAAAAATACATTTTGCGGTTATTTTTCATAATTCTATTTTGCACAAAATTTTATAATGAAAATGTGGCCCAAATAGGTATATGAAAATTGGCCCCATTGGGGCTATATATCACTGGGTTGGGGCGACTTTCATTGGGGATGTTTTTCATAATGAAAAAACACCCTATTTTTATGGGAATTTTTCATTTTCCTTTTTGGGGGCATTTCGATTGGAACCATATTTCGTCGAGCCATATTTCTGTGTTAATTGTGCGTGTCCGTATATTGGATTTGTGCCCACAAAGTCTTGTTCTTAAAGTGTTCTTCGTTGTACGTATGTATATCGTTATTTCCTTATCGTTTTCTTTGCAGTTAAGTCCATATATAACGTTCTTTCTATCGAGTTTATCTAATTTGCTTTTTGTGTTGCTTAAAAATCGTCTGAGTGCGTTCTTCACTTTATGAGCAATTTTGTCTCTTTGGTTATCATAATATTGAACCTTGTTCATCCTCTCTATAATTTTTGGAACATAGTCAAACTTCCATAACTCGACCTTCTACAACTCGAATTTTCTATAACTCGAACTGGATCGGGTGGCAATAGCGAATATTTTATACACAAGTTGGCTTCCCTAACTCGAAATCTCTATAACTTGAACTATTTCTTGGTGGTTCAGTGGACTGTGTGTTGATCGGGTTTTTCTTTAAAAACTTATATAACAGTTTCTCCGTTATGTGTGTTGACAACATATTCATTGTCAAAATGTGTCTAGTTATTTTTTATTAAAATAATTCTTTATTTATATTGTGGAAACAGGTGTCGCTGATCGGCAAAACTCTCCTTATAAAGTTGAAAGCTGGCTTATGGCTCGGTTTTTTTTTTTTTTAACGTTCAAGCTTTTAATTCCCATTATTATGCTTTTGGCTCCCATTATCCAAATGTATGTGCCTAGACGTAGCACTGAATTGCAACGTCGATACTAGTGAAGCGAACATAATCGCTCTATTGCATGTCTGTAGTGATCGGCGGATCATTTTTTAAGTCTTGAACGGAATGTTATTTCTAGAGTCCGACCGAAGTCAAAATTTTCAACCGAAACCGAACCGAAACCGAATATTCGGTTTTTTTAAAGATTCGGTGGCCGAACCGAAACCGAAACCGAAACTTTTCAAATCTGAGAAACAAAACGAATTTTATTGTGTGCTAGTATTTGAATTTAAAATATATACTGGGGATGTGCCGGATATCCGGTAACTATCCGGTATCCGGCGTATCCGGCTGGTTTTTAGATATCCGGCAAGCCCACCGGATATCACTACTATCCGGCCGGATACCGATACATACCGCAGACTTTGATTTGTCCATCTTTGAGTTTTGTTTTTTTGTTGAACGTGCAAATTAAATCAGAACAGCTGATTATGCTAAAGCTCAAAAGCAATCGATATTATCATCGATGGTATCGATGTTTTTAAATTTCTTTTAATAGATATTGATCGAAATAAATTAAGTCAAATTAACTTAAATTAAATCCTAACAAACTTAGTAGTTTATGGAAAAGGATAGACGGTCGTAGTATGAACTTCGATAATGCTTGAAATTGAAAAACATTGATGTTAGTTAGATACTTACAATCAGATTGTTGTTTTTTAATTTTAAGCATTATCCAAGTTTTTATTGCGATTGTCTATTTTTTACCATAAACTAGATTTGGTTATTATTTTTTGTGATAAATAATTCATTTAGTTTAATGAAATTTAAAAACATCGATAATATCAATGGTGGAATCGAATGTTTTCCAGCTCTATATTATACCAATGAACGGCGTTGACAGAAAATCATTTATTTCGGACAATCTGTTCAATTGTGGCCAGCGAAAGTACAATTTCAAACAGAGAAAAAATTTTTCAGATATCCGGCCGGATACTATGTATCCGGCTACATATTTTTTACCGGATATCCGATATCCGGTTATCCGGCAAATTCACTATCCGGCACATCCCTAATATATACATTACTAGAGCTCGGATTTTGAATACACCTAAGTCTGTTTTTACACGGTAGATTGGTTCCAGAAGAAGCCGTGTAAAAAAAAAACCGTGTAAAAAAAGACATTGATCATACTTCATAAAAATTAAATTTGACAAAAAAAAATTTAAGTACATAAAATTTCAAATCGTGCTAAATGGAATAAAATCGTGTAAAAAAATTAAAAATATTCAATTTTCAAACCGTGTTATATCAAAACCGTGTAAAAAAAGACCGTGTAAAAACAGACTTAGGTGTATTTGAATTTTTTTGAATTATTTGAATTTATCAGGGACCTGACTTTTATAAGTATTTTCGAAAAAAGTCTTAACATAATAATTATTTATTGACTAAAATAATTAAAATATTTCATAATTATTATCACAAATTTTTATATTTTTAAATTTCCATATAATTGTTATGATTGAGAAAAAATTTTATTAATTGAAAAATAAGTTTTATTTTTGAGAAATATTTTTTTTTACGTCTTTTCAAAACTTTTATAGGGGGAAAATGTTTTTCTTGTTGCCTAAGAAGCTTTATGTTTGAAGAAAAATAGTTTACGTCGTCAGCAAATTAGATAAGGGAATTATTATGCCCTATTATTACCGCCAATCGACTTCCATTCTATTATTCACTTACGACGAATCGACGTCGTACAGACGTAATTATGCCCTATTTAGGTTAGGTCAACGAAATATTCTGACCTAAAATAATTAAGAAATTACTAACTTTCGCCAAACATATGTGCAATTTAACTAAGTCAAATTTAAGTTGTAAGATTCCTTTACAAAGTTTGTAAGTTTATTACAAGTGAAGCGAATAAAAATTTAACAATAATAATTTTCAAAGACGTAAAAACTTCTCATGAAAAATATAAGTTATAAAGAAACGTAAAAACCAAAAATTGGAAAGAAAAAGTTATGAAAAGACTTATTGAATTTTTTGAATTTGTAAAAGTTATACAAAGATTTTAAAAACTTTTTCTTTGAAATAAAGGCAACTTTTTTAAAATCTGAAATTTCAATAATTATTATTTCGGGTCCCTGGAATTTATTGAATATTTTGAATTTTTTTAAATTTTTTTTGCATTTAACTGTGCTTTTTGAATATTTTATTCACTGAAGTAGGCTTTTTTTTTGTTAATTTGACAATTACAAATTTTAATAGGCATACTAAATCGAACTAATTTGGAATTTTTGACTTTGAATTTTTTGAATATTTTTTTAAATTTTTTTTTCTTTTTTTTACATATTTAAATACCTTACTAATGCAAAAAAAAAACATAACAGTATTATGTGTAAAAAAAAAAACAAAAACTCCGAACTCACATTGTTAAAATTAAGGCTTTTTCACTTTAAGTACATAGTTGTACGAAGTTTTGTTTCAAGTATTTTGGTATTTCCATAGCAGTATGTATGTATGTATGTTGCAGTGGAGTTTTTGAAAAACAAGTGCTAGGCTTGGAACGTTACACTCCGTTTCGCCTGGGTCGGAAATCGATCCTCGGACCCTGGCATCAACAGCATAGCACGCACCTCCTACGCTATCCCAGAGCCACTCCATAACAGTAACATGAGAAAATTTTTCTATTTCAAAATATGTTTGAAAGTTTCGGTTTCGGCCTTTTCCGAGCTAAAACCGAACCGAAACCGAAACTGAAAATTTAGGACGATTCGGTGGCCGAACCGAAACCGAAACCGAAGGTTCGGTCGGACTCTAGTAATTTCTGTTGGGTGGTTATGAGCATTCTACAGCTCACATACGAGTAGATTATTCAAACAATTTTACGTGCTTACAAGCCCACAGACATATACATTCAGATTTACAAATTATATTCAAATACTTTATATATATTTTTAGGTGAAACTGATTGGAAGTTACGTCTTGCTGTTCCGGCAACACAAAAAGTCAGTCGAGACTTCGATCTTTGCACTTTAGATGCTAGTATTTATATCGAAAAACCACAAAACGATATTCATTCCTTCATAGGGACATTTTCACAACAAATCAATGCAGACGAAACAGGTCTCAATGTGGAGAACACGCTCTGGGCCAACACAGTTGTGGCTGCTGGCACAGCTACTGGTATTGTTATCTATACAGGGTGTGAAACCCGTAGTGTAATGAATAACTCCGCTCCACGCTCTAAGGTTGGATTACTCGATATGGAAATAAATGACTTAACAAAGGTTACATATGTCAATATTGTCAAATTGAAACAAAATAACATTTTTAAATTTTAACCTTTGATTTAGGTCCTCTTTTGCGCCGTTTTGGGTCTTTCCCTTGTTATGATGATGTTAAAAGGATTCAACGGTCCGTGGTATCGTTATATGTTTAGATTCGTCTTGCTTTTTTCTTACATCATCCCGATTAGCCTTCGCGTGAACCTCGATATGGGAAAAGCATTCTACTCCTGGCAAATTCAAAATGATAGAGAAATTCAAGGCACTGTTGTACGTTCAACCACAATACCTGAAGAACTAGGCCGAATATCATATGTGCTTACAGATAAAACAGGAACTTTAACGCAAAATGAAATGGTTTTCAAAAAGATTCACTTGGGCATAGTTTCTCATGACAATGACACTTTTCATCATATCTCACAAATAATTCAGTCATTATTACCCATAATAATGCAACAATGCAAAGGATCGACAGTTAGTGAACCATCAATGGGGACCAAACCCGGTACATATTCTGGTAACCGTATGAGACGCCCAGAAGGGTGGCGTGAATGGGAGGCTATAAAAGCCTTAGCACTTTGTCATAATGTAACACCTGTAAATGATGATTATGACAATCGCTCTGTTTCAACATCGTCCACATTCACATCTTCAGCCGGTATGCTAATAATGTAATGTTTTAAGTTTCTTTTGATTGATCTAAACTTTTACAGCCGGCTCATCATCTCCTTCAAAAGTATTTGATCCAATGGATTCAACGTCTGAACATCAGTACCAAGCTTCCTCACCAGATGAAATTGCTTTGGTTAAATGGACAGAGAAAATAGGGCTTACTCTGATCTCTCGTGATATTAATTCGATGACATTGCAACTCAATTCCCAAAGTAACAACAAAATGGCGTCCTCCTTCGAAGATAGACTATTGACTTTTCAAATACTGCAACTTTTTCCTTTTACAAGCGAGAGTAAGCGAATGGGGATAATAGTAAAAGAACTCAGCTCAGGAGAAATAACCTTTTACTTGAAAGGAGCTGACATAGTTATGTCTACAATTGTTCAATATAACGATTGGTTAAGCGAAGAATCTGGAAATATGGCACGCGAAGGTTTAAGAACTCTAGTTGTTGCGAAAAAAGTACTTAGTGAGGAGCAGTACAATGACTTTGAAACTCGTCTGAATGCGGCTCGCATCAGTGTGTCAGATCGAGTTGCTAAAGTTTCGGCCGTTGTTGAGTCTTTAGAACGTGAAATGGAACTATTGTGCTTAACTGGTGTCGAAGACAAACTACAGGAAGGTGTACGACCTACCCTTGAACTTCTACGCAGTGCTGGGGTCCGTGTGTGGATGTTAACTGGTGATAAATTGGAAACAGCTTGCTGTATTGCAAAATCTTCTCAACTTATCGGTCGAAATCAAGGATTACATGTGCTTAGAGCTGTTAAAACTCGCACGGAAGCTAATCAAGAGCTTAACCATTTTCGTCGAAAGCAAGGTCATGCACTTGTTATTTCTGGCGAATCGTTAGAAGTGTGTCTACAATATTATCGTCTGGAGTTTCTTGAACTGGCGACAGCCTGTCCTGCAGTTGTTTGTTGTCGTTGCAGTCCAACCCAGAAAGCACAGATTGTTCAATTGATTCAAAAACATACTGAAAAAAGGACTTGTGCAGTAGGAGATGGTGGTAATGATGTCAGCATGATACAACAAGCTGATGCAGGAGTTGGTATTGAAGGTAGAGAAGGTCGACAAGCTTCACTTGCAGGAGACTTCAGCATACCACAGTTTTCACACATTGCCAAACTTCTTCTCGTACATGGGCGTCGATCATATAAAAGATCAGCTGCACTTTCGCAGTTCGTCATACATCGTGGATTAATTATTACAACTCTTCAAGCTGTATTTTCAGCAGTTTTTTATCTGAGGTGAAGATAATTAAAGCCTGATTTTAGACTAATTACTTTAAATTCTCAAATTTGAACAGCTCTGTCGCACTTTACCAAGGCTTCCTCATGGTAGGATACTCCACACTTTATACAATGTTCCCTGTGTTTTCCCTTGTATTGGATCAGGATATTACAGCAATGACGGCCGTTACTTATCCAGAATTGTACAAGGATCTATCAAAGGGACGTAGTTTGAGTTACAAAACGTTTTTCATATGGGTGCTGATAAGTATTTATCAAGGCGGTGTTATAATGTATGGTGCTCTTATATTGTTTGAAGATGAATTCATTCACATTGTGGCAATAAGTTTTTCTGCTCTCATTATGACCGAACTGATAATGGTAGCGCTTACGGTTCGCACCTGGCATAGGTAAATTATAGAAATATTAAGTGTGCTAAGTGAAAAATATTTATTTTTCCAGGTTAATGGTTCTAGCAGAGTTGTTTAGTTTGACTTTGTATTTAATATCACTGGCTGTGCTGCATGAGTATTTCGGTAAGCAACAAAAGTAAATAATAAGATATCTAAGAGTAGCATTTATAATTTTTATATAAATCCGTAATTTTGCCAAACTTATATATTCAGCATTACTTTACAAAAACCTTAACTTAAAAAAATCTTTATCTAAAAAATCTTTAAATCTTGTAGGATTGATTGTTCTGTGTATTCAGATATCGATTTTAAAAATGCTTCATTAATGATTGAGCTATTTCAAATATCATATAATGTTTGGACATTTAGCTGGCATAGCTTTAGCAGTGAACGCGTCAACAACCACAAAAATATGATGATATTGTTTACTCGTCGTCTCAAGCGGTCCCAAAAAATCAATGTGATATGTGTGCAATGGTATGTCGTCTTTCAGGAAAGGGTGTAACTCACCTTCTTGTTTCCCCTTTTTACGATTCGAAACAATGCACGAAATACAACAATTGATCAGTCGTTGAATTTTGTCGTCGAGCTTCGGAATATAGTATTCCTTGCATATCAAGTCTCTCGTCTTCTTAACAGCGAAGTGGCCTTTCTCATGTGCCCGTCTTATGATATCTCGCTGCATAAGTTTTGGTATTACAATCAATTCGTTACCTTTATCCAATTTATAGAGAATGTCTCCCTTGAGGAAATAGTCGTCGTATCGAGGATTATCCCGCAAAATGTGAATAATCGCCTTCAGCTCATCATCTTGAGATTGTGCTCGACTTATCATCGTCAAAAGATTCACTTCGTCTATCATCATTATGGGGTTTCTGCTTAGAGCGTCCACGTGGCGTATCTGCGTTCCCGATCGGTGCTCGACCTCAAAGTCGTACTCCTCGAGAAAGAGGATCCATCTCGCTACTCGAGTGCTCAAGTCCTTCTTTTCCAAGGTGCAAGTGAATGCCTTACAATCGGTGACTAGTTTGAAGCGCAAGCCCAGCAGGTACACTCTGAATTTTTTCAAAGCCTCAATAACGGCTAAAACTTCGAGCTCGTAACTAGAATATTTCCTCTCTGCATTTGATGTCTTGCGACTCATATAATAAACCGGGTGAAGTTCGCCGTCATCCGGAAGTTTCTGTAGAAGAACCGCACCGTATCCGTCCATTGATGCGTCCGTGTGAACCTCCGTCGCATACCTCGGGTTATATATGCTCAAAACCGGTTGCGTCGCCAAAGCTTTCTTCAGAAAGTTGATCGCTTGCAGTCCTTCGTCAGATATTACGAACTGCCTATCCTTCTTTTTAAGATCCGTAAGTGGCTTCGCAATAGTTGAGAAGTTCGAGATAAATTTTCT
The DNA here is from genome assembly GCA_020466095.1 of Chlorops oryzae. Lineage (NCBI taxonomy): Eukaryota > Metazoa > Arthropoda > Insecta > Diptera > Chloropidae > Chlorops > Chlorops oryzae. The sequence goes on from CM035807.1 coordinate 67,707,873, forward strand.
AAAATATCCGGCCAATCCAAGGAAGCTTTCCAGTTGTTTAAGATTCCGCGGAACTGGATATGCCAACAAGGCTTCTACTTTTCTTGGTGATGGCGAAATCTTTCCATTGTGGATGACGTAGCCCAAAAACTCAACTCTAGCCTTCAAGAAGTGACATTTCCTGAAGTTGATTTGAAGGCCATACTCCTCACACGTTTTAAAAACCTTTTCCAACCGCTCCAAAGCCTCATTCTCGTTTGTTGCAGGTATAATTACGTCGTCAATGTAGGGCAGTGCGATACCTTCTTGCATCAGACTTCGAAAAATTGAGTTTACATGTCGCTGAAAAACGCTTGGAGAATTTGATAAGCCAAAAGGAACTTTTCGGAATTGATACTGACCGCTGTGCGTCACAAAGGATGTATACTTCTTGCTGGATTCGTCAACCGGAACATGGAAGAATCCATTCTTCAGATCAATCGTGCTGAATATTCGTCCATTCCGCAGTCCATCGATTTGATCTTCAATCAAGGGAAGTGGGAATCTGTCCTTGACTATCGCTTTATTAACTTTCCTGTAGTCTATGCAAAGTCTTGGTGATCCGCCTTTTTTCTTTATCAAAACAACCGGGCTGCTTAATTCAGAATTCGATGGCTCGATTATTCCGTCGTTGAGCCACTCCTCGACCTGGCGTTCAACGATTGCCGTCTCATGAAATGGAAGTCTTCGAGGTCTGGAATGTATAGGAGCATCATCAACCAGAACGATGCGCATAGTGACATCAGTAGCCTTTCCATTCCCTGGTTTGTATGACTTCACCAAACGTCGAACTTTAGCTTTTACGTCCTCACTTGCCGTATACTCGACATCGACATCGAAATCCTCCACAACATCGATCTTCAGAAGTTGCGACTCGGCATCTCGGCTCTCAGCTGGATCGTCGTTCACTTTCGAAAATTCAACCTTTTCTGCTGTTATCTGAACATTGGCGATTTTACAAATCTCTCGGCCAAGAATTATATCAACGTCTAGGAAACAAGATGGAACGACATGGAACCGCAACTTGAACTCTTGGTCGTCTATTTCGATTTGTGTTGATAGTTAACCCAATGAAGAAACGCTGCTGTGACCGAAGCCCACCAGTTTGTCATCACACCTTTGCAAGTCTGCGCATTGAAGAGAATCGTACACATTTTTAGTCATAACGTGACATTTGCTACCGGTGTCGAACAGTGCTGTGAAATCCTTATTTCCAACTTTCACTCGCTTTACCATTGCGTTAGGGGTATTCACATTCAAAATATGCACTTCAGCTTTCGTTTGCTTCAATGGACATTTGGAAGCGATATGTCCGAACTCGTTGCAGCCGAAGCATTTAACGCCCTTGCCTTTGTCCTTGCATTCTTTCGACTTATGTCCCCTTTCGCCACAGTTAAAACACGTCAGACTTCCTTTATCACGCCTTTTCTTATTCTCTGAGTTTTCTTCCTTCTTCGAACCTGAATCTCTGTTCGTTTCATGACTGAATCTATTTCGGCTTATAGCTTCGTAATCCCTTAATTTTTCTTTAAATTGTTTTAAATTTTTTGCTCCGTATAAAATAGTTTTATTCGCGCTAGAATCAGCAATTCCGTCGATTACGTAGCCCATCAGTGCTCTCTCTTCCACATTTCCTCGAGATGACATTTCCTTCATTTTAAGAAAATATTCCTGCACGCTTTCGCCTTTCTCTCTCTTTCGTTCTCTCAACATTTTATGCAGTTGAGCACTGTTTATTTGAGAGTCGAATTCCTCCAGCAATGCATTCTTCAATCTTTTGTATGAAGTTATTCCATCCTCACCCAAAATGAAAAGCTTGGCCAGGCCCTTGAGCGATTTCTTTGCGAAAACAAACATTTGAAAATCATCCCATCTCATGACATTCGCTGTCTCTTCAAATTCAGCAATCCACTTTCTAACTGGCAAATTGCCTTTACCTTCATAACTTCTAATCGAGTCTTCTATATCGCGAAAACTTAAAACGAATTTCGAGTACTTCTCGTTATTCTCATTTTGTTTGTTATCATTGCGGATTTCAGACTTCTTTTGAACTCTCTTTCGTCGCATGTGGTTAGGGTATTGGCGAAATTGAGTGTCGAAAATCCCTTAAAATGATATCGTCACGTTGACAGAGTACAGCACACATTCCCGGAGCACGAGCATGACACCATTTGAACTCCTAATTGGTGTAAAGATGCGTAATCCCGACGACATTAAACTTAGAGTATTAGTTGAGAAGTAATTGCGATCCCAGTTTGATGATGAACGACGACGTATAAGGAGAGTATCGAAATGAAAGGAAACTGCAATTCGCTTTACCGCAAGAGGAATAACGCAACGATCTATAAACAAGGAGATCTGGTGGTCATTAAACGGCCTCAACTTGGAGAAGGACTGAAGCTTTGTCCCAAGCTTTTGGGCCCTTACCAGATTTTAAAATTTAAGTAAAACGACACCTACGGCGTGTTAAAATGTATTGTGTGTGAAAGACCGTTACGTACCACATCATGCGCCGAGTCCATGAAGCCGTATCTGATGCAATCCGGTTCTGGGGGGTCACTCTGTATCGCGTTTCTTATCGCATATTTCGCGAATTCGGGCATTCAGTACTCGGTAATGCGATTTTCGCATTTCAATTTTTCCCCTTTCGCGTTTTCGCATTTTAAGCACTCTGAAACGCGAAGGCAAATGTCAAAGTCATTCGAAAGTAGCAAATTGATTGCGATAGCTGTTGACCGTACACAAATGAAATAAATTGAAAGTTAAAATCAAATTTTTCACGGTTTAAGTATTTTTATTTTAAAAAATTTGTTTTGCAGGGACACTTAAAGTGAAAACGCGTACACTTAGGCAGATCAATTTGAAATTCTCTTCGAAATTATTAAAACGTATTCCTATTTGGGCAAGGTAGAGCAGTAGCTTAAAATCATTTTAAAAAAATGGTGAACGGACTTAAATGTCGCTGGTGCACATGCTTGTGATGTAATTTAAAAAAAAATTAGATATATCGCACATCTAACAACAAGAGCGTCACAACTCAAAATTTAGAATTTTTCAGAAAACGCAGATTAACCGATGCAGTCTGGGTACATTTGTATGACGAAGAGACCGACATACATAACTGTTTTTTACGCTAATTTGTAATAAAAAAAACGCAACTATGAGTGTGTGATTGGATAGACAGGTGACCCGTGAACAGATTTCTTGCATTAACCCCAATTTGAAAAATTTTGAGTTGTGACACTCTTGCTGTACATGTGAGATATGTTTTTGTTTAATATGTTTTAATATGTGTATGTACAAATAATAATAAGAATTCAAAGAGTGGATAGACTACAAAAACCATTTGAGGGCAAGATTAAGATTAGGAGCATTCCTAACACCGGAGGAGGACAATCCCAACACTATTGTCGGAATCGGTTGGAATATAATCTAGTACAATTGCTCTTAATGGAGGATTCGGTGCAGCGCAATGTTGTGAAGTACATAGCTGACCTGCGATCTATAATTGTAACTTGCAGCGAAAATGTTGCAATTTGCCACAGGGCAATTCCATTTAGTCAAACCCGTCACTATCACTGTTTTAAGGTTTTATCTCTAAATATTTAAAACAAGCGTGATGTGATTCTCATGGATTTATAACTATGAAAACTTTTAACAGTTGATCAATGATATTACCTAATTTCTGGTCAATATGGCTGAAACGGGTGTCAGCTTTAGAACCGTTTGCGTGGAATTTCACAATATTAACTAGCAAAACGATAAAAACAAATCCAAGTTTACTCTACATTCACTCTCACTTGAATTTTTTTGACAGCAGTTTGGCAAACTGAGTTTGCATAGTTTTGAAATTTCAAGGCGAGTGTTGCTTCTTTTCGTGAAAATTTACGAAAGCAAATACGAAAGCGCAACCGAGTGCCGATTTGCCTTCGAATCGCATTTGACTTTCGAATCGCATTGCTTTTCGAAACGCGATACAGAGTGACCCCCCTGATGATGACAACGCTTCAGACTTTGACACATACGAGGCGAATGCACCACAGGATGGCCGATATGTGCGATTAAAAGAGACAGACATACAGCGTATCTCAGTTGGCTCGGAGATGAAAGAATCTATTAACTAAGATGGCGGCAGCGAAGTCAGTTGCGAAGAAGACGGAAGCGCGTTAAGATGGCAACGAAACGCCGGCGCGAAAAGCACTAACTTTGAAACGTATATATATATATATCCCAGGGGCTTAAAATATTGCTATCTATCGAAAACTGAGCTGTGCAAAATTTGATGAAGATTAAGCAAAGCTTAGAGGTGGCGCAATGGCCTCAAAGTTGACAAATTGGAATTTTTCTAATTTCAAATAGCCATAACTTAAGAACTGATACTCCTAGCTACATGCAATGTTTTAAGAGTCTTTTAAATTTTCAAAGCTTCATCTTTCTTCTTCAGGCCACAGAGCTCTATCTCTACACTTACACAAAAATTTCCTAAAAAAAATTATTGTTTGAAAGAAAATTGTTTTCTGCATTTTACGGGCTTATCTTCCCTCTGACACAAATAACTTCCATTACGAGCACCACTTATTTTTAATAGAGGAAACTTTTTTACCTCGGCCGCGAAGCTCTATCTCCACAAAGTAATGGACTTACCACAGAAAAATTGGGAAAAATATAATGATGCGGGACTTATTATTTCTCAGTAAGGAAACATTTTTAACTGCTTATCATACTGAGCTATTCTAAAAGCTTAAGATAGGACACATTCAAAATTGGTCATATTTAATGATGCTGGAATTTAACGAAAACACCATTGCCCAAAGCTGGTCTTGTTACATATGATTAAATACACAATAAGATATTGATGTGCATAAAAAAATTTATTAAAATCTTTGAAGTTCTTAAATAATTAATAAAACAAAACACAGCTAATTTAATAATAACAAGAAAGGGTGTTATAGTCAGGTGAGCCTGACAATAGAATACCCGACACAGACACACATGTTCAAATAGTTTTTCATATCAAGAGTTATTTAAGGCCATAAGGGAGGCCTCTAATCGGAGGCTTAAATATACGCTCTAATCCTATGTTTTATTGAAATATTTCGCAAAAATCCGATTTTGTGGCACTTGAGATTTTTGTGACAGACCCTAGTACTGGAGGTACCCTTAATAATGGACCGACCAAAAAAATTTTGGGGAGGATGTTTGTGGCTACAAAGGAAGCATAAGTGCCAACTTTCGTTCAAGTCCCATTTGATTTTCGGGTGTAAGAGACAATATTCCAAAATCGCCCTTCTCTTACGCCCACTTTTCAAATTTTTGTATACCCTATTACTGAAAAACTCCGATTTTAGAGCAGTTTTTTTTGTTTTCGTAACAGACCCTAGTACTGGAGGTACCTCTAAAAATGGTCCGATCGTATCCATTCTCCAACTTGTTCTTACTCATGTCCCCGTTAGCACGCATACCAAATTTTGTGATAGCTCAACTCCTTCGATAAGATAACTGTTTACAGGCAGACGGACAGACAGACGGACGGATAGACAAGCGGACAGACGGACGGACGTGTCTCAATCTAATCTCCTGCTGACGCTGATCGTTTCTATATATATTTTGTATGGCATATCTCGACTGGTTCTGGGTGTGACACGCAACCACACAAACTAGGGTCTTTTACGAAAATCACAAAAACTGCTCTAAAATCGAAGTCCTTCAAGATATTTTGATGAAATTTGATATTTGAACATTTTTAAGGGCACGTAATACGATTTTAAAAAATTGGTAAAGTGGGCGTGGCAGAAGGACGTTTTTTGAAAATTCTCTCTTACTCCCGAAATTCAAATGGGACTTGAACGAAATTTGGCACTTATGCCTCGTATGTAGCCACAAACATCCTCCCCAACATTTTTTTCGATCGGACCATTATTAAGCGTACCTCTAGTACTAGGGTCTGTCACAAAAATCCCAAAAATGCCTCAAAAGCGGACTTTATTGAAATATTTCAATGAAACTTAGAATTTGAGCGTATATATAAGGGTCCGATTAGAATTCCAAAAAAATTTGAAAATTGGGCGTGGCAAAAGGGCGGTTTTCATTTATAAATTTAACAAAAGTCGGTATATGGGGCTCCTTATGCCCTTATAAACACCTGTTGATATTAAAAATTATGTGTGTGTCGGGTATTCTATTGTCAGGCTCGCCTTGTTTAATCATAACCGATTGCAGATGACTTTGAGGAAAAGTGCAGTGCTGGCAGTGCGTGACGCCTCATTATTTTGGATTAAATGCAAATTGCCCGAAAAATGAGTGTAGTCATTTTTTGGTTAGTCAGGAATAAGACTGCAAAAAACAAATCTAAATAATTTTTGTTATTCCTGAATAATTAGTATTTTTTTTTATTCATTTTTTTGTTATTCATTGATTGCAATCACTGAATTGCAGTCCCAATGTTCAGGAAAGACTGCATTAAAAATTTTTAGTCAGTACGAGATTTCAGAAAAGACTAATTATTCACGAATAACTAAAAAGACTAAAAACTGCAATTTGCAGTCTTTAGTCAGTACTGCGTTATTTTTTTTTTATTGTAATCATTTAAGTTAGTCAAAGATTGTGACGTCAACTGATTTTAAATCAAATTGATTGCATTCTTTAACACCTCTGGTCGTATGTATGGGGGTACCAGATGAAGACAATACTTTCATTGGGTTCAGACTCATGTTTTATGTCAGAAATTGTTAAGCGATAGGAGCAAGGCCCTGACGATGTGTTACGCTTTGTTGCAGTTCACTTTTACACAGGCCGCTCCTAACATGGAGAACAGACGCCTTTTGCAGCCGCTCATTGTGAGCATTCGCTTTCTCTCATTTTGAACCGTTGTACGGTTTAAGACAACGTCATATAAGTCAATTTCCAAAGCTTCAATCAATGCGGTTGTAATGTGCATTATTCCGCGATCGCTTATTTTGTACTTATCGAAAGCCATAAGAACTCTTGGTGACAGAACTTTCCTTTTTTGGCGTTCGGGGTATATTTTATAATTTTTTGAACTTGAACATGAAGCCTGAATTTGAAAATCAGAATCTGCTTCTCTATCGCTTTCACTCAATGATCCGTCTTTGAAAATATTTGAAACGATTTGCGATTTGTAGCGGTAATGCTCTTATTTGAAATATGTCTAGAATACCTACACTGCCAATCGATTACCTCAGTTTTAATCAATTCTTCTTCTGAGCGTCGATTAGCCTTTGTTTTCCTTGCTCCTAAAGTTTCACCGACGTCCCTTTTTCTTTTCGTACTCACGTTTTATGTCCTTTCTGTGCAGAGTTTTTACTCATCAAATGGGGTTTGTCCTCTTCATCTTCAATGCGCTTTAATGCGTTAGCATGACCTATATGGAACACCGTATCTAATTTTTTGACAAACAGCTTTATTTTCCTCGATTGTGTAGGACACCGTCGGCCTTTACTTTTAATTATAACCTTCCACTCGCTGTGTAATGGGCTCTACGCAGATATGCAGGAAGTATGGAGCTCGTTCTTGTGAAGAAAGGAAATCAGAGCTGAAATTTCGAAGACAGGTCGACAGAAATATAGAAAATGTATGATTAAAATGCAACCCTGCATGTTCGATTGCTTTTAATCTGCGTATTCGTTGAAGTATCAGAAGTAACTCGAAGTACTTCTTGGTTTTTTTTGCATGTGTTTAGTATAGGAAATTTACTTCCTGCATATCTGCGCAGAGCCCATAAACGCTCAAATTTTTCAGCAGAGTGGTCTTCCCTTTTTGTGGGTATTTTGCATTTAATCCAAAATAATGAGGCTTCACGCACTCAAAGTCATCTGCAATCGGTTATGATAAAAAAAAACAGATAAAACTTGCCTCACTGTAGGTAGATCTGCGTCCGAAATCAGTGAAGCTTCCATTCCGATGAGATAAATTTTAGCCAACGATCGCTTATACATTTTGTTGAAATAGTTTGCAAGAGTGACAACAATTTCTTGACTAAAAAACTTCTAACGATATGATCACATTATCCAGGTTTTTTATTTGATTATTTGAGTTTATTAAGGGTTTCCTATTGAATATTTGTGCTACTTAAATTGTTTTCAGCTTTTTAAACCTTTTTATTATGAAATTAGTAGTGTTAATTTTTTTTTTTTTATTAATTATTTAAAAAATCGAATGATTTTAATAAATTTTTTATGCACATCAATATCTTATTGTGTATTTAATCATATGTAACAAGAAGAGCTTTGGACAATAGTGTTTTCGTTAAATTCCAGCATCATGAAATATGACCAATTTTGAATGAAAATAATAAGTCCCGCATCATTATCGCCTTTCTCAGATTGGCATTGGCCCCGTTGAAGACAAGAGAATATTTTTTCCCAATTTTTCTATGGTAAGTGCTTTACCTTGAAGAGATAGAGCTTCGTGGCCCAGGTAAAAATGTTTGCTCTATTAAAAATAAATGGTGCTCGTAATGGAAGTTATTTGTGTCAGAGGCAAGATAAGCCCGTAAAATGCAGAAAACAATTTTCTTTAAAAAAAATTATTTTTGTTAGGAAATTTATTAAGTGTGCCTTGAAGCCTTCATATAAACCTGGTCCTGATAACATCCCTTCTATCATTTTAAAAAGTAACGCTGATCTGCTATGTAATGTGTTGAGTCATGTTTTTAACCTGTCGTTAAATAATGGTATAGTTCCAGACATTTGGAAGCTCTCATATATAATACCTCTGCATAAAAGCGGACCCAAGTCGCAAGTGGAGAACTAGTGGAGAAGTATTGCAAAACTCAATTCCTTACCGAAAGCTTTTGAACACATAATAACGGATCAATTATCACGAAGCCTTGCTCCTGTAATCACACCGAAACAGCATGCCTTTATGAAGGGAAGATCGGCCGTATCAAATCTGCTGGAACTTACATCAGCTATAGCGGACGGATTCAATAACGGATACCAAACTGATGTCATATTTACAGACTTTAGCAAGGCATTTGATAGTATTAATCATAGTTTACTAATATTTAAGCTTGATGGTTTGGGATGTTCCCACCAACTTGTGCAATGGATAGCATCCTACTTGAATGGTCGCAGACAGTGTGTCCTTTACAATAACGCCTCATCAAGATACATTAATGTAACACCCGGAGTGCCGCAAGGAAGCCATTTAGGACCACTGCTCTTTATACTATTTATAAATGATCTTCCTCTAATTCTGCGGAATTTCAGCATATTAATATTTGCTGATGACGTCAAGCTCTTCATGTCCTACAAGAATTTACAAGACACTATCTTGTTGCAAGCGGACTTAAATTGTTTTGCTGGCTGGTGTGAATCAAACCTTCTTCGGCTTAACGTAGACAAATGTAAAGTCATGACCTTCTCTTGGAAAAATGCTATTAACCACATCTTCATTCTGGGGAATAAGCAGCTAGAACGTGTGCAGTGCTATCGTGACCTTGGAGTCCTTTTGGATACAAAGCTAAGATTTATCTATCGTATTCATTCAATTATTAGTAAATCAAGAAGTTTACTTGGATTTGTCAAGAGATGGTCTAGAGAATTCAATCATCAGTTCATCACCAAGCAGCTGTATATATCCCTCGTGCGTCCCACGCTTGAATATGCTTCTCCGGTTTGGAGCCCACAATACAGTAAAGAACTGTTCACTTAAAATCCTTACGGAACCTTACGACCGTTCATAGCTTTTATAGGTAAAAATTTAAAGAAATTAGTTTAATGTCAATCTCAGGGCCAAACGCTTTTATTTCAGAATAAAGCCAAAATAAAACTATATTTCTTCATTTCGAATGAATTTGCGAAGATTTTTCTTAATAGGTCTCATTAATTTTTGCACATCTGATATTTGGATTTTTCCAGCGAATCGATTCCACTTCAAAAGCATTTCTTGATGGTTTTTGGCAGTTTTGGCATTTATTTTTAACTTTGCTTTAACAATTGCCCAGTATTTTTCGATTGGTCGCAGATTTGGACAATTCGGTGGGTTGCTCTGTTTGGGCACGATTTCAATCTTATTCGTTTCATACCATCTCATTGTCTCACCTGAATAGTGGCAGGAAGCTATATCAGGCCAAAACAAAGGGGTCGATTTGTGGTGCCGTATGAGTGGCGGAATTCGTTTTTCTAAACACTCTTTTACATAGAATGTGGAATTCATTGTTTTATTCGTGACAAATGCTCGGCTTTTAAGTCCACAACTGCAAATGCACTGCCATATCATTACTTTTTTTTGCAAATATGTCCATCTGGACATACTTAAATTTTGCAGCAACATCTCCTCTTTTTTTCGCAACATAAAAATTTCGACCCGACAACTGTTTAACGTCAAGTTTGACGTATGTTGCGTCGTCCATTAATATGCATGTTTTCGACTTGATCAAAAACTGATATAATCGTCTTGCTCTCTGTTTAGCTTCTTTGTTTTGCTCATCGGAGCGATTTTTGTACTTAATCGCATGATTTGACTTCAATCCTGCTTGTATTCGTATCCTCCTCGCAGTACTGGTGCTTGTGTTAAATTTTTTAGCCCGTTGAATATCAGAGAGACCTGGATTTTTCTCAATTGACTTCAAAGTCTTCTTCTTTAGTTCTTCATTAGAAGTTCCATTTCTTCCGCCTTTATTTTTTTTCTTTCGATGCTTAGTCCTTCTTTATATCGCTTCAAAACCAAATAAACAGTCGATGCAGCGATTTTAAATTTTTTGGCAATTTTTAATCCCGACCAATCTGGATTTTCGCAGTGCGTGCGTAAAATCGCCTTTCTTTGTTCAATTTCCATCGCGTAGTGAGCACGAACCAAATTGAGTACCGACTTCAAAATTATACCGCATAACCGTTCATCCATTAGGACTTCATACATGAATGACAAAAACTAAACAACAGACCACCAATTGTATTTCAACTCTTTTAGCGGTTCCAGATTTTAAGTGAACAGTACTTTACATACTCCGACCAAATCGTATCGGTCCAAAAGCAATTGCTGTTATTCGCCCTGCGTGATCTATCATATGAGGCTGGCGGAAATATGCCGTCTTATGAAAATTGCCTAAGCTTAATCAGGCTTCCAACCTTATCCAGTCGTCGCACCGTAGCAAATGTAATGTTTCTTCAAAAGTTGCTCTCCGGACTAATTGATTCGCAGGGTTTACTTTCCCGGGCTTCTATCTCCGTGCCATCTAGATCAGGGGTCGGCACGCTAGCAACAATTTTTGCGACAGCCACTCACACGCATTGCTTACGCTCTTGTCTCAGTTTGACGGGATCAGCCGAGCATGCAACATCGAGAATGGGTATGCAGAAATTTATTGCTTTTTCCGTCAGTTTCAGCTCTTTTTTGCTACTTCTAGCTTTTATTTTTTAGCTAGTTTCAGAATTTTTTTTGTTTATTTTCAGTTATTTTTAGTAGCCGCTCTGCTCTCACTCACACAATTACATACCCATTTTGCCGACCCCTGATCTAGATCATTACGACATTATATACCGATTCGTTTGCCTCCACCCAGTGCTAATTATACAAATTTCGAACCATTTAGAGCAGAGAACTGCATGCGGTGTTTCAATAAACAATCATACTCAATCAACGCACAAAAAGCGAGTCACTTTCGCTCAAACGATCAAACATGCCTCAATGCTTATTATGTTCATTCATTTTTACGCAAAGCAAAGCAAAACGCAGTTGCAATCAAACTGACCACCACAAAAAACGGAGTAGTGTCCGAACGAGCTTCGAACATTCACAATCTGAACATTTTATTGACATATTCGAATGCGGTGTGTGCGAGTTTAAGCAACACTTCGTTTGAGTGTCATAATCGATTGTGCATGAAAACTTTCCATCAAGCACAAATCAAGAAAAATGTGATCGTTGCCGCTCTCTGATTTAGAGTCATTTGCAGTGACTATAATGCTTTGTATAATTTTGTTGGTTTTTCTAGACCGCTTCAAGTCATAAAAAATAGTTTAATTCTGTTTCTTAACTCCAGTTAGAGAGTTGTATCTGTATTTATGTATATAACTTAGCTGATGGATTTTAACATCCTGTAGCTGAGTAATTTGAAATAAATAAATAAATAAGTAAAATGTGTGTATTGTATATTAAGATGAAGTAAGCAATCACCTTTTATTTGAGGCTATATGCCGTTCGCTCTTTCCTTTTTGAGAAGCTTTAACGCTTTTGATACAATTCTTTTAACTTGGACATTTTATGAATGAAAATCTTATAAGTATTGTTAATGTCAGGGACAATAAAGGCAAACGTACCTGTATATGATGCTGAGGACGGTGGATTGGTTCTCTTCTTGTTTTATGTTTGTCGGCGGTTGCGCGACGCGAATTTAAGGTTTTTAATGTTGATCGGTTTTCTGTTTGTTTTGTCTGTCGACGATTGCACGACGCGATGAAAAAGTTTGTTTGTTATAAAGTTACAAAATAATCGGCCTTCTCGGCGCTTATTGTTCTAAATTTCAGTTTTTTGTTTTGTTGGTCACTGCACTAGAATAACTGTGGCAACACTGTAAAAAAAAGAGAAAAAAAAAAAAGACACACAAAAGAAAATGTAAAATAGAGAGAGAAAGAGATTCATTCGATGTCAGACAAGCGAAGCGTACGCACGCAGCATTATATCGCGCATTGTCTATTTTTGTTTAAAGTATTTTTATATCTATATTTAAGAAAAAGGAGCGAATAATAATAAAAAGCGTTTTATTATTTTTTCTGAGTACGATCGTTTACAACATCAGAAGTGGGATATCCCAGCGCGTACGACTATTCGGACCATCGCAAAAGATTGTGTATAGGAAAACACAAAATGTCTACCACTGAGAAATTTAACGTCTACACAGTAGCCGAACTAAAATCATGGTTGGAGCAACTTGGAGGTAAGACAACGGGAAGCAAGACCGAATTAATACTTCGGTTAAGCCAAATCCCTGAAGAACGCCGTGGCGCTTTCCCGAAAAAAACGGCCAAAAAATCCACGAATACGATGCTAACGGGACGTATTGGAGCTGACGCCGACGCTGACGCCGACGACAATGCAGACGCTAGCAGCCGCCATGATGATTTCATATTTTTCGAAGAAGCCCAAATGCAAAAGGGAGAACAACATACAAAAGAGAGCCAAATGAGTGGAATTACAAACGAAAGCCAAATGTCAACAGGAGATATAAATACAAAAGAGAGCCAACTGAGTGAAGTTCTGAGCCAAATCGAAATGATAAACGGAGAAATAAACGCAAAAAAGAGCCAAGTGAGCGAAATCCTGAGCCAAATCGAAGTAACAGCAGAGGGAATGAATACGAAGGAGAGTCAAATGAGTGAAATTTCAAATCAAAGCCAAATGACAGCAGAACGAATGATCGCAAACATGAACCAAATGAGTGTAATCAACGAAGAACAAATAGAGAACAATGTGGCAACCGCTAATGCAAGTTGTTTAAAAAGGGGATGAACTTTTAAAATGGGAGTTGAAACTTGTGAAACGTGAGCTGAGTATAGAAAAGAGAGAAAACGATATCATAAAGAGAGAAAATGAATTATTGAAAATGGAACGTGAACAAAACGAAAAGAAGAATTGTGAAATGGGACAGAAAATGAGTTTTTCAAACATAAAAGACTTGTTGTCTGAATTTTCTGGAAACGGTGACAACTTCGAACTCTGGGAAACTCAATTGCAAAGTGTCCGAAGTGCTTATAAGCTCGACGATAATAATACTCGAGCACTTATTTCACACAAACTCAACGGGAAAGCATTAAAGTGGTTACAGACAAAGAACGATTTAATGATTGTACCTATCGAAAGTCTATTGAACGATATGAAAAAACTCTTTGAAGATCGTTCATCTAAATTGCAGCTAAAACGAGCGTTTGAAGCTAGAAAGTGGCAAACAAATGAAACTTTCGAAGAATATTTCTACGACAAAATTATACTGGCAAGCAAACTGTGCATTGATGAAATCGAGCTACTTGAATATATCGTCGAAGGAATTCCGGATTATGGACTACGTTCTCAGGCAAAACTGCATTGTTTCCGTGACAAGTATCATCTGTTGGAAGCTTTCCACAAAATAAGACTTCAAAAGCCATCAACTTCAAAATCAACAAGCAATGATCGTCATAGTACTCCGAATGGAAAGTCAACCGAGGCTGATTCTAAAGTGAACGCACCAACTCGCTGCTTCAATTGTAACTCCATCGGACACGTCGCAGCTGAATGTCGGAAGCCGAAACGCGAGCTGGGGGCGTGCTATGTGTGTGGTCAAATGGGACACCGAGCAGCAGATTGTTCGCTGAGGAAGACGCAAATCCACTACGCTGACGTTATTGAGAGTGATGATGGATATGTAAGAAAACTAAATTTTAGTTTTAATTATTTAAATATAAATCATTCATTTTTATTAGAATCATTGATCGATACGGGCAGCCCAATCAGTATCATACGCCAACAGTTCGTGCCTTTTGTTAAGTTTATTAGACAAGAAGAATGTCAAATTTTAAGTTTTTTGCGGCATAAATAAAAGCCTTTTAAATATTCTCGGACAAATAGAGTGTACAGTTTTGTATGAAAACAAGAAAATAATTTTGAAATTGTTTATAGTAACAAACGATACAATGACTTACCCAGTACTCCTTGGGAGAGATTTTTTGAAAAAAGCTAACTTGAAATTAATGACACAACATGATAAAAAAGAATATACAGTTAATCCAAATTATAAAGATAGGAGTTGTGAAGAAAACGCTATTAATGATTTAATGAATATCGAATTTTGCGAACCGACTTTTGAAATATGTGTTAACAATAGTGACATTGATTATAATACCAAACAGAAATTTTTTCAAATGTATGGAAATTTTGTAAACTGCAATCGACCCGTTGAACCCGAGATAAAGTGTGAGATGAAACTTATTTTAAAAGATGACAAGCCCTTCCAATATCACCCTCGCAGGTTGTCGTATTATGAAAAACAGCAAGTACAATCAATAATCGATGAGTTAGTGAAACAAAAAGTGGTGAGACCGAGTAATTCAGAGTACGCATCCCCAATTGTTTTGATAAAAAAAAAAACAGGTGATATCCGATTATGCGTAGATTTCAGAACTCTGAACAAAGCCACGCTGAAAGATAATTATCCATTGCCATTGATTGACGATTTACTCGATCGATTAGCAAATAAAACTTTATTTTCATTATTAGACTTGAAGAGCGCCTTTTATCACGTCCACATGAGTGAGGATTCTATAAAATATACTGCTTTCGTAACTCCATTAGGACAATATGAATTTTTAAAGATGCCTTTTGGACTAAGAAATGCGCCGTCAGTATTTCAGCGTTATGTAAACCAAGTTTTTGATGACCTAATTCGAGCAGAAAAAATATCAATTTATTTAGATGACATAATGATAGCTACGAATTCCGCTGACGAACATTTATCAATTCTAAGTGAAGTGTTTGATAGAATTGTGAGGAATAAATTACAACTTCGTTTGGATAAGTGCAAATTTATGGAATCAAAAATTAATTACTTAGGATATGTCATTTCTAAGGAAGGCATTCAACCAGATGGTAAAAATATTGAATCGGTGGTTAGTTTTCCTGTGCCAAATAATGCCAAGTCAGTACACAGCTTTCTAGGATTATGTTCGTTTTTTAGAAGATTCATACGAGACTTTTCATTAATATCACAACCATTATACAATTTAATTCGAAAAAACTCTGTTTTTCAGTTTGGTCCAAAAGAATTGGAATGTTTCGAGACGCTAAAACAAAAATTGATAGAAAATCCCATTCTTGCTTTATATAATCCAGGAGATCAAACGGAATTACACTGTGATGCTAGTTCACAAGGTTTTGGGGCAATTTTATTACAAAAGAAAGCAGACGGGAAGTTTCACCCAATTTCCTATTTCTCAAAACGAACGACGGATCATGAATCAAAATATCACAGTTTTGAGCTAGAAACTTTGGCTATTATATATGCTCTTCGTAGATTCAGAATATACTTACATGGATTGCGGTTTAAAATTGTAACAGATTGTAATTCGTTAACATTAACTTTAAACAAAAAGGATATAAATCCAAGAATAGCCAGGTGGGCATTAGAGCTTGAAAACTTTGATTATTGTTTGGAACACCGAAAAGGTGAAAAAATGCAACATGTAGATGCCCTTAGTAGGAATACGAATATATTAGTATTGGAAGAAAATACACTTGAGCAAAATTTGTCTATATGCCAATATAAAGATGAAGTCATTAACAAAATAAGGAAAGAATTAGAACAGAATGAAAGCAGTGATTTTGAAATGAGAAATGGATTAGTTTATAAAAAGAAAGGAGGCACTATACTATTTTATGTACCTAGTAATATGGAAAGGAACATACTATATCTTTATCACGATGATATGGGACATTTAGGGTGCGATAAGGTTTCGGATGCTATCCTTAAGTCGTATTGGTTTCCCAAACTCAGAGAAAAGGTGAAAATTCATATTTCAAATTGTTTGAAATGTATAACTTTTTCCTCGAAGTTTGGACGACATGAGGGATATTTACACAATATCCCGAAGGGCGAAGTCCCTTTCGAGACAATACATATTGACCACTTTGGTCCTGTCAAAATCAAAAATTCTAAAAAAAAGTATGTGTTCTTGATAGTGGATGCATTCTCGAAATTTGTAAAATTGTATGCCACCTTAACAACTAGTACAAGGGAGGTTTTGGGGTGCCTAAAGTCATATTTTAATTCGTATAGTAGACCAAATGTTATTATATCTGATCGAGGCAGTGCGTTTACCTCGAAAGACTTTGAATCTTTTCTTAGACAGTTTAATGTTCGGCACATAAAAATCGCAACAGGTTCGCCACAAGCCAATGGGCAAGTGGAGCGGATAAACCGGAGTTTAGCGCCAATGATTGCTAAATTGACTAGTGCAGGACGTGAATTCTCGTTGGACAAAATTATGCCTGAAATAGAGTTTGCCTTGAATAATACGATTCATCGAAGCATTGGTACAACACCTAGTGAGCTGTTATTTGGAGTCAAGCAAAAGGGGATAGTAGTAGATTATCTAAAAGAGAGATTGGAAGAGATAAATCCATTGGAAATTCGAAGGGATCTCCATCAAATGAGAAAGGATGCCTCTGATCAAATTATCAAACATCAAAATTACAATAAATTACTGAAAGATCGTAATAGTATCCAGAAAACATATAGTATAGGTGATTACGTGGTTGTGAAAAACTTTGTAAGTGAAGCAGGTGTGAGTAGAAAAATCCTACCCAAATATAAAGGTCCTTATAGAGTTATCAAAGTGTTACCTAATGATCGGTATGTACTAAAGGATGTAGAAGGATTTCAAGTTAGTCAGATACCTTATGAGGGGGTATGGGAAGCGGCTAATATTAAGTCATGGATTGGTAATCCTCTCACACAGGCATCAATCGGGACGATTGCGGGTCAGGATGGCCGAACTGTGGCAACACTGTAAAAAAAAGAGAAAAAAAAAAAAGACACACAAAAGAAAATGTAAAATAGAGAGAGAAAGAGATTCATTCGATGTCAGACAAGCGAAGCGTACGCACGCAGCATTATATCGCGCATTGTCTATTTTTGTTTAAAGTATTTTTATATCTATATTTAAGAAAAAGGAGCGAATAATAATAAAAAGCGTTTTATTATTTTTTCTGAGTACGATCGTTTACATAACTTTTATTTTTTTTGATTGAATGCGGAACGGCGAGGCGCGTCTTAGCGGTTGCGATCAAAGACTCTACTAACTTCGCTCGAGCTCGAGCTGTTGAACCCGAGAGCACAAAACGCTTCGTTTGAAACGGTTCGATTAAGGGCTCGCGCCCATAGCGGCTACGGCTACGTCGAAAAACGGACATACTGCCCGCCTTGCGCTACGCAATTAATATTTCCTGCTCCTGGCTGCGCACCTCCTGCACAAATTCCTGGTCGAGGAGCCAGCCCCAGTTGCTTGTTTGGGGCAGAAAAGACGTTGAAGTATATTAGTGAGCAGATGGTCAATAATAAACAAAGAAAAGGGGGAGGGGGGATGTTGCGAGAATGTTAGAGCGACGGTGAGTGGTGACGCTCTGATGATGATACGCAGAGCGTATCAAAAAGCGAAGGTGACGTCATTGGCTCCCGTAATAACAGCGGAGAGCCCTCCTCCTGGATCAAAAGGCTTGAGAACATTTGAAACAAGCTGATGTTTCGTAATCGAAGAAACTGCAGAATGAGCGTTCAGGCTGTAAAGGATCCAGCCAGTAAAAGCGTTCCAATGAACGATAACTTCTTGCCCCGAAATAGACTGGAGCAGCTCGTGGGGCGGATCTTGATTGATAGAGTCTTGGATGCGATACGTCGTTTGGTGATGAACTTCTTCGCCATAGAGATCCACCGTGGCAGCGGGTGGAGTATTGGGAAATTCCTCTTGTTCCCGGAATGATTTGAGCAACTCGTGAAGTAACTCGTGAATGCCTCCGGTGGAGACGTGCGTCGTAAACGCTTGGATGGTTTTGCTGGCGATGGGCCCACTCAAAAGCCATCCGATTGGAGAATATGGTGCAAGAAAACTGCCTCCGACATTTATTTTGACTCCAGAATATAACGATGTAGGCACACTATAGGAGTCGATGATCGTGTCGATTCCGCCAGGATTCACAAAATGCGGATCGGCGAGCTCAATCGATGAAATGTGCCTAGGATCCTGATTGGAGTCCCTTTTGGCTGGAAGCCGGTTTGTCAAGTTTGGAAGTAGAATGGCGTCGATCTCATGCTTTTACCCGGAGCGTGGCGAGGCGCCAGTGAGCGTGCACTTCATTTTCACTACTCGAGTGCATACTTTGTGCGATGTTGGTAATTTATTGCTCAGTCATAACTGTCCTTTGCGAGTCCTGATCCAAGAGTGAGATATGTGCTTTGGCCGTGGGCAAAAGCACCTGATTTTGCCTGTCGGAGACGTGTGCGTGTGCCGGTGACGTGGGGGGGATGCTCACGGAATTCGAAGTCTTCGGTTGCGCAAAAATATGCGCCGGTTGGCTCGTCGGTGACGTGCCCATCTTCGGGGGAGATGTCAATGGGGGTGAAGAAACTTGGCCATCCGGTGTTGCAGTAGCATTTGGAAAATGCAGCTAGGTATGATGTCGTTGTTGGCACTTCACGCAGCGAAAGGTACTATTGCACTTTGGCTTTAGATGACCGGCCGAGAGACAGTTTAGACATAGATTATGCTACGAAACAGCTTGAACCCGTTCGTCGACCGACATCTGGAGAAATTGATCACATTGACGAAGAGGATGGTTGCCGCTACATAAAATACACGGTTCCGCAGTTCGATCTTGAGTAAGAGACCCGTGTTTTGAAGAATCCATTTGGTTGAAGGCTGCCGTTGGAGATTTAAATTGTGTGGATTTGGGATAGCCCTCAAGAACTTCACAGCGGCGTTTGATGACAGCATTCATTTTTTCCCAGGCCGGAGGCTCTTGATGTGAAGAACACGATTGCGTTGGAGGAGCATGTCTTTTTTCGCATAGCATATTGCTGAGTTGTGCCCGGGCTATAACTTGCAGTTGTTGGCATTCGTCCAAAGCTATCCGAGCACGTGCGACGACTCCAACACCCCATTCACCTCTTTCACAAGCTACACTGAAGGCATTGTGGACGCGTTGCCAAGCGGTTTTGATGTCATACGTGTATGAGAAATCAAATCAGTTTAATATGTTAAAGAAAATCGCAATAAATTCCAGATTCGAGGATGTTTATTTGTCGCCAAAAATTTCTGTATATGAATTTCAAATTTAAATCATAACAATGTCATGCACAAACTGTTAGAAGAGCGCATCGCAGCATATATTTATGTGATGTTGTATGCTTATATGCACAGAGACGTTACAGACCATCACAACAACTGAGCCGACATACAAACACGCCTTGCAATTCTTATAGCCCTTGTCTCAAGAATGCACGCTCGATCGGTGATGTTCGATGTGCGCTCGCTACTGCTGAATACGAATGATAGCAAAAGGCACACGATGAGGAAACTGACCTACGCAATAAGTATGGATGTGTGCATATACATATCTACACGATGAACACCGAGGGCGGTTGACATAAGTACGAAGTCGTGTCTTCTTTGATTGAAGTTCGAACGAGATTCCAACGAAAAAGGAGTAAGCAAAGAAAGAAAACCGATTCGCGAAGACTTTCAGAGAACCGAAAAAGTAAAAACCCATTCGCTAGGCGGCCGACTCCCTCTCTTCGGTCTCAACTGAGGTGAACGAGGAAACGACAATTAGACTGGGAGTCGCCTGGCTAATTTTTGTTGTTGTCACTCTATTTGCCTTGCACAAAAAACCACCGTTCACGCCAAATAGCAACAGGTACGTTATCAATGTGAAATGCTGAAGTCGAAGGGAAAGGGATCGTCCACGCTTCTATTACGTGATCTGCTGCACGCGCTTTGATCGTCGGTGCCTTTGAAAATGCAGCAGGGCGTATGAAGGTCAGAGGCGCGGTGCACGTGTCGGATTTTTTCCACCTTTCCAGAAGGATTGGTCCACCGGAGCTGATTCCAGGCTCCTGGCAGGATCGCCAAATGTTAATGTCAGGGACAATAAAGGCAAACGTACCTGTATATGATGCTGAGGACGGTGGATTGGTTCTCTCCTTGTTTTATGTTTGTCGGCGGTTGCGCGACGCGAATTTAAGGTTTTTAATGTTGATCGGTTTTCTGTTTGTTTTGTCTGTCGACGATTGCACGACGCGATGAAAAAGTTTGTTTGTTATAAAGTTACAAAATATTCGGCCTTCTCGGCGCTTATTGTTCTAAATTTCAGTTTTTTGTTTTGTTGGTCACTGCACTAGAATAACTTATATATTTTTTGATTGAATGCGGAACGGCGAGGCGCGTCTTAGCGGTTGCGATCAAAGACTCTACTAACTTCGCTCGAGCTCGAGCTGTTGAGCCCGAGAGCACAAAACGTTTTGTTGAAACGGTTCTATTAAGGGCTCGCGCCCATAGCGGCTACGGCTACGTCGAAAAACGGACAAGTATATTAATAGGCGAGCACAAAAAGTTTTATACTTATAACTTTAGTTATATACAATATTTTGAGATGAAATTTATACAGATGGTAGATATTATCAAAATCTATTTTGAGGAGTATAAATGAGGAGCTATATCTGACTTCTATATCTTCTTTTATCGGCGATAGAGTTTTTCGATAAAAAAAACATTTTTGCTCTTTCCGTGCTCTTAATTTTCATGTGCAAATTTCAGCGTTGTTTTTGTTGTTGTTTTATAGCACGACGTTGATTCCGTTCTGCTCGGCTCGTTAGGAGTAAAAGACAAAGAGAATAGAATATCACAAACAATTATGAGCAGTGCTGCCAACTCCTCAGAAGCAAAATACGCTAAAACTTAGTGATTCCTGATTTCTAATTTCAAAAACGCTAAATCAACAAAAAAGTTTTTTTTTTAAATAGAACATAACTGAGTTTGTTTGTAGTTCACTGTTTGTTTAACATTTGACAAAATTTGAAAACGTTTTTTGGACATTTATTTATTAGAAATCACTAAATCTATAATATTAACAGTTTTAAAAAATTCCTTTTATTGAAAAAAAAAGCTGTAAAGTGTGCGCGCAAACAATATTGGTTTAAGATAACAACAACTTAAGTATGATCATTTGTTATGAACGCAACGAAAAATAGCTATGCGCTAAATGCACTAGATCTAAAAAGCGCTAAGTTGGCATCACTGGCTATTTGCATCACTGGCTATTTGCTTTCATACGCTCTCAATGTATGTATGTGTTATAGTCAAACCTCAGGTTTGACTAGAAGTCTTAGTCAAAGTCCGAAACAATATCTTTATTCTACCTTTGACTAACGAATTTTGGTCAATCCTAAGATTGACTAATTTGGCCAGTCAAACGTCAAAACTAAATTTTTTGAACTCGGGGTTTGACCAGTCAAACCTTAATTAGGTATGAAAATGTGTTAGCTTATTAGATACGTATAATAACATCATATTTTTTAGTTGCTGGTTTTGTATACTTAAAAAAAAAAATAATTGAAAATTTTAACCATCCTCCTCTCTTTGCTGAAATATCCCTTCTGAAAAGAAAACAAAAGAAAAGAAAAAAAAACAAAACGAAAAAATACAAAACAAATCTGCCCGTTTTTGCCGCTGTCGCTACGCAGCTAAATCCCACCAGCGGCGAAAAAACGGAAAAAAGGAGGGCAGCAGTTCGAGCCCAGCTGCTCGCCACTTTTCCCGCCGGGCTTGACTGGCAACACCGGTCGGTATTAAATATTTTCCAAAAGAACAGTTGCAAGTGAAACACGTCCGCGATTTTCTACCACGTTCCGATTTAAAATACGAGTCAGTGGAGTGTATTGTGAAGTGCGGGCCGCGTTCGCGACACTTTTTTTTTTCTCCAATAATCGTCAGTAAATTTGCCACGGGACTCTTTTAAAACTCACGAAACCAACAGCAATCAACGCAGAAACAACGCCAACCACAACAGCACCAGAAACAACAACAGCCTCAGCAGCAGCAACCGTCACGACAGAACCACGACACCGATCCGTCCGATGCCACCAGTCAAAGGTAGGAACTTTTTATTTCATCTACCAATGATTTCCCTTTGGCCCCATTTGGGTCGCAAGACCACTAACTCTTTACGGGCCCAAACATTGGCGATCCTGCCAGGAGTCCTGGCTTCTGTGAGAAAAATTCCATCCAGAGCCCATTCCAGTGCACGCGGTGTGAGCCTTCCAGTGCCCTTCAGAGTTCTAACGGAAATTGGAAGTGCAGTGCTTGAATTTTTCTCATTCGAATTAAAGTGCCTGTCTCGCTCTCGTGGCAAGGGAAAACCAACAGGTGAGTGGCAGCGGGGTGACCATGATGGACATGATATTGATTGGAAATTTCAACGATGCTTTCAATGGATTCATAGATTCGTGCAGATTAAGTAGGAGGTATGATGAAAATCCACCGGGATTTCTGCTAGACAACGCGATGACGGACCTCGACTCGGTGTGGAGAAAGTTTCGAACGGCTTACGACGATGCCTGTCTTTCCGATGTTGTCAATTTGGACGAAGTTACAAATCTGTCGGTTACTCTAGAGAAGTGTAGGTGGATTTATTACGAAGCCAAAGCCCATTTTCTTGAGCTACTGGATCTCATTAAAAACTCAGTGAATTCAACGTCTAGCATGCAATATCACACCTCTTATGTGACAATTTCGTCACCACCTACGAACATCTATCTTGGTGGCGAGCTGTTGGCGAACGTCTGCCGCCTGTGTGGAAATGATCATGCATTGCGAGAGTGCCAAAATTGTTTGTACATAACGGTCGACGATCGTCATCCATTCATCACGCAGAATAACAGATGTGTTAATTGTTTAACTGTCTCCCATCGCTCGGCAAAATGTACCAGCCCCTATCGATGTGCGAAGTGTAAGAAGCGGCACCACACGCTGCTTCATGGACATGCTTTCGCGGCCAACGCCCCCTCGCATGGACACGGCCCTGCTGCATCAACGAATGGTTCATCTCTCTCTCCGTCATTCCAGACGCTAGGCTCGTTGACGACGAGCAACTCCGCACAACATTCGATGATGCTTTCTCCTTCGGCACGTACGTCCACACGAAAAGCAAACAGGCACATGGCTGAAGGCCATACTGAAATATTCTACCTACCGCCCTCGCGCATATTTTTCATCAGGGCGAGCGATTTACTGTGAGAGCGCTCCTGGATCAAGGCTCTCAGCGCACATTCCTCGACGACAGCAAACAAAACCTGCTCAATCTTCCCACACTGCAAAAATTTCGCAAATTCTCTGGCATTGGCGGGCAGAAATCCACTGCGGAAAAGGAATGCGTTTTCACCTTGGCCTCTCCGCATTCTGAGTTTCAAAAGGAGGTAACTGCCGTCGTCCTGCCAAAATTAACAAATTGGCTTCCATCATTGAGAGAAAAAATCCCATCGCGAAAGAGCTACCTTCCCTGGAGCTTGCAGATCCGCACTTCATGGAACCAGGACGAATCGATTTAGTTATTGACCCCGACATCCTCCCGCGAGTAATGCTATCAGTAATTCGATTCAACGTCAGTGGCAGTCTACTAGCACAAAGTTCAGTCTTCGGGTGGTGCTTGAGTGGTCCCATAACCAGCGAATCCAGAGGACCATATGCCAGCTGCGCAAACATTATCCTGCCTTTTGACCCAGGAGGAGCTTTCAATTAGAGATAAAAGAGCCAAAGTATTACACTTTGGCAACACGATACGTTCCGCGAATCACCAAAGGAGCATCGACGCGTGCTACCTACTTACCGTCGTCGCTCACCATCGCCTCTCCCCCTTGAATCCGTACGTTACCAACCACGCGCTCGCCTTCAAGTTTCTTTGCCTAACGCAAGGCGGGCGTATGTCCGTTTTTGACGCTACGCAGCTAAATCCCACCTACGGCAAAAAAACGGGAAAAAGGAGGGCAGCACTTCGAACCCAGCTGCTCGCCCCTTTTCCCGCCGGGCTTGACTGGCAACACCGGTCGGTTTTAAATGCAATCCAAAAGAACAGTTGCAAGTGAAACACGTCCGCGTTTTCTACCACGTTCCGATTTAAAATACGAGTCAGTGGAGTGTATTGTGAAGTGCGGGCCGCGTTCGCGACACCTTTTTTTCTCCAATAATCGTCGGTAAATTTGCCACGGGACTCTTTTTAAACCCACGAAACCTACAGCAATCAACGCAGAAACAACGCCAACCACAAAAGCAGCAGAAACAACAACAGCCTCAGTAGCAGCAACCGTGGAGACAGAACCACGACACCGATCCGTCCGACGCCACCAGTCAAAGGTAGGAGCTTTTTGTTTCATCTACATACGATTTCCCTTTTCCCCATTTGGGTCGCAAGACCACTAATTTTTTACGGGCCCAAACAAAAACAATCGATTTTTTTATTCGATCAGCAGAACTGAAGCGTGCATTGGTTCACCATGAACTTGAATTGTTCCGTGCATTCGTTTGCTCCAAATGTCGTAGATCATGCTAAATGCAATTGCTGAAGTTGGCTATAAAAGGAACAGAAAATAAATGTTAATAATAAAATAATGAATACATAATTTTATTTTTTTTACCACCCTTTTTTTTATCGGATCTTCATATTTTGAAAAAAGGTACGTCCGTATAAGATTTTTGACCTTTTACTACATTTACCATCTTCATCATCTAGAACAATCTCAAATGAAATTCAGACAATTTGTGGCGAAATCTAACTATTCGAGAAATTTGATCTTTTAGATTAGTTTTGCCTTCAGGGATTTGTTGTGTGTTACTATGATATATTTCCTGCCCACCAAATATAATTTGAATTACAGTGTTGCCCCCGCAATAGCTAGGAATTTTTTTCTATCGTGCAATAGCGGAACCCAGACTCGCTAATCCTTTATTGACAAAGTACAATTAAAAGCCATCTTCCCTCCCTATTAAGGCAATACGTTTCCTTTAGCACCACCACTGGTGTCTGTCGTTGGTCGTTATAGCGGAGCCCCGGTGGAATTATATGGCCTCTCTCGAGCAATCCAGTGTGGTCTGGAACTCCACAGTCTACTTATAGCATGAATAAATTTACGATAATAATGAATACAAACTTACAATCCCCTGTAATTCCTTTACGTTTCTTGGTGCTGGCATGCTCGCTTGAACCGCATACGTTTGAATTCTTAAAGTCCTTTGCCGATGCTAAACGTTATCTTCTCCCTATCTCTGTCGTCCACTTATACTTGATGAAATCCGATGGCCAGATCAAGAGTGGAAAAGTACGTCTACAATTGTTATTTCAAATTATTCAAATTATTTATTCGTGTTGTAAGAACGAAGTTTTCATTTATTTTAAACAATATGTGGTGAGGTAATTTTAAATCGAAATATAAAAGCTACCAAGACGAAGAAGAAACAAAGGTGAAAAGATTAAATTGCAACCGTGCGTTGCCGTAGGGTGGGCTAGCCTTAATCAAGAGGACAGACCAGCTGATGAATCCCTAAAGGAGCGAAAGGGATCGCACCAGCCTGAGGAAGGTTCGAGAAGAGAAAGGGGAAGAAGAGAGAAGGAAGGAGGGGAGGAGAAAAAGCCGGATGGAGTCTCGGGCCGACTAAAATTGTAAAAAGTCAAAAGTTTTTCAAAAATAAGAAAACAACCAAAAATAAGAATAAAACTCAACCTCGAGGCGATTATTGGTTGATCCTAGCTGCGATACATATTGTTCGCATGAAAAAGAAGTTCAACCGGAGACAGATGGTTACGGATTTCCCGTGGAACGTAAAACGTGTCCAGCGAACAAATTCGTTGAACGCTTACGGCTAAGGAGGGCGCCTTTAAGGAACCGGAGCAGAGGAAAAGCGAAGTAACACTGCAACGAGCGACGAAGCAGAAAATTATTGTCTTCGAAGTCTATTGTTCGTTTGTTTTTTTTTTTTTTTTTTTTTTTTTTTTGTATATGGCGGCAAGCATATTTTTTAAATTTTGATTTTAATTTGAAAAAAAACAGAATTCTTGATTTGAAATCGACTCCCAATCTTTATCGTTATGGTGATATGGAAGGGCCTTCTTGTTGTTTAATAAAAATTTGCTAAAGATATTGTGAACGGTCCTCAAATAGCCGGCTACGACTTAAGCGAACCCGACACGGTACTGAATTCAGTACTGAACGCTATATGCGTATTAGTGAAATAGATGTGTATGCGTCTCACTTACAACGAGGGAAGCGATTCAGTACGCAAAATCCAAATCGTTTTGATTTTGCGTACTGAATGGCTGAATTCAGTAACGCGTATGCGCGACATACTGAATTCAGTAACTGAATTCATTTTAGAGAAAATTTTACGGCGAGACGACGTGATGGTGGACAACGATGATAAATCATTTATTTTGGAATTCATTGTATTTTACCGTGGTTTACCTGCGCTGTGGGATATAAAAAGCCCAGAATATAGCAATCGAGTAATACGGGAACAACAAAACCAGCAGCTCCTAGAAAAATACCAAGAGCGGTATCCAAATGCATCCAAAAAAGATGTTGGGAAAAAAATTAATTAATAATTTTATTTCATTCAATAAATTAGTATGAGCAAATTCCTTCCTTTTTTTTAGCCAATTTTTCATCCAAATCCTTTTTTTTGTTGTTTTGTTTTTCGTTTTCCTTTTTTTTTAATGCCACTACAACAGCCGCCAAAATTATTTTGTCCGCGTTTGACATCGTCGTCTGCACTCGTTGAAAACAAGCGACAAATAATGAAGTATACTAAATTCAGTAACGTATCGACGCAAACATACTGAACACGTACGTATGAATTCAGTAGGCTATTCAGTAGCGTGTCGGGTTCGCTTAAGAGGAATTAACAGTTTTTGGTTGTGTTTTGACGTTAAGTAGAAGCATCTACGAGCTCGTAGGAAAGAAAAAGTTAAAAGAGAAAACGTCATATTTTGATATACGTATATAAAAAAGGTGAAATAAAACCTATAAGCTTGTGGCTAGCAAAACTAAGGGCCGTATTAGTAACCTTCGCAAAGAAGAAATTAATTATTTGAATTTAGATATTGGTTGTAAATTTTACGTGTTGATGTAAAAAATTTAAAAGACAAAAAATATTGTAAGAATTTAGTAAATACAAAAAATAAATAAAAATTATAACGTTTATCGAAATAGCAGCATAGAAAAATTTATTTTGTTTCTCCTTGGAGAGGGTGATGTGGTGTTGTGAGTGATGATTAATTCTGCAGTTTCTTATTTTTCTTGTGCGAGTGGTGGTAAAGTATCTGGTTAAAGTTTTTTTTTTCTTTTTTCTGAAATATTGTTTTTTGTTGTCCGGTGAGTTGCCAATGAAAAACAAATTTCGGGTTGGAGTATCCCGCCCTGAGCCTGAGCTAGCTACATTTACGTCATCGAGGCACAGGCAGTTACGGGACATATCAAGGCAGTGGATACTTGTGTTAAAAGCTGAAACTCTTGTGGTGTGAAAGCAAAAATGATAAATCGTCAAGGAAGTGGAGAATATGACTGATATGAATATGAGGATAAAACAAATTATCTTCCTTTCCGCCTTTTCTAGGTAAGCTGACGCATTATGAGCTAGATACGTTTCGATTCGTCCTGCCATATCAATCTTCTATGATGACGCATTATGTGTGATATTTGTAGAAGAATCGCCGCGATGGCGCATAACCTCCGCTAGAAGCATATGTGTGCACTTTAGTTTCGTATTGTGGATTGAAGGTGTTGATGACAGGTGCCGCGATCGTTATCCTCTTCAGAGAATCTTCTCGCATTAAAAAACTGTTTCCCCTTTTTCTCAAATCACTTAATGAACTAGCTTCTATGAAAAACTTTGGGATAAATGTCCAAAAATATCCAGCAAGACCCAGAAAGTTTTCAAACTGCTCAAAGTTTTATGGAGTTTTTTATTGTAGCAATGCGCCAATCTTTTCTGAAGACGGAGATATTTTTTGATCTGCTACGGTGTTGCCGAGGAATTCGACTTGCTTTTTCATAAACTGGCACTTCTTCAGATTAATGTGCAGTCCGTTCTCACTGAAAAGTTTTCAAATTTGTTCCAGACGTTGTTAAGTTTCTTCGACATCTTTTGCTGGAAATATCACATTATCATGTTGTCAAACCACGAAATGTGTTTTTGTGAATTGATATTGTCCACTATGTGTGACAAATGATGTGTACTGTTACGGCTTGCTTTCTTTACTGGCACTTGAAAGAATTCATTTTTATGAGTGAATATGAGTGAAAAATGGCTCTTCTAACCTCATAGGAGCCACAATTATAGCCGTAGGGTGGCGTACGGTTTCCACCTTTGCGAATTGGTTGTTTGGGGGTGAAATATTGAAAAATGGAAAAGTGTTGATTTTATTTCCAAGCTCATTCAAATTTATTTGCACACAGTAATAAAAGGATAAGGAAAAATTCATTCACAAATCTACACCAGTTGTGGGCACACCAACACCATTACACTTTTGCTTGTGCTGCCGACGAATGCACTGACAGAAATTTTTTTTGGCGTGAGCCAGATAACGAAGGAAATTTCAGGACACATAAGCGATAGTTTTTAATATTGTTTTTGTGACTTGTGTTAAGTTTTTAAGAATGCATATGCATAAGGAAGAAACTTTAATCGTTGCGTAACACAATAAGCATTGCGTACTACCAAAAATGGTTGGAATCATTAAATGTTTTTCATACTCTTTGTTTTATGCCATTAAATTTCATAAGATTTCTCCCTCAAATCCTCTGCATAATGGCAATTTATCCGTCACTACTGCTACGAATGAAAGGTATTTCTCAACATTGCGTCGCACAGCTATTCATGCTATTCAAAAATCTAATCATCCAGTTTGATAGAGAATAGTTTGAGTATGAGAAATCTGAAATTGGTTTCCGTAAAATATTAAATTTTGCCTTCGAAAGAGTTGTGCGAGTTGAGCTGAAAATTGTACAACAAAAAGTAATGAAAATTTTCATGTAATTTAGTAACGTGTATATGGAAGAAATGTTTTCTTATGCAGTTTGATTGATATTATTATTTAAATATAGTATTTAATTTTTAAAAAAAAAATATAAACTAACTAATTGACGTAAGTGGTTGAATAGATATGTGCGATACAAAAAGGCACTAAAAATGATGTTTTTGCAATTTTCGTTGGAGAAAAAAAAGGGTAGCTACGTTTACCTTCATCGGCTCACTGCAATAAAGGGAAAGGTAAGAGTCTCTACTTTCAGTTTCAGCAATAAAAATCGCCAAATTTTAGCAATATTTTGAAAAATCTACAAATTAGCTAACGGAGTCATGCAAATTGCAACGCATTTTAACGAAAAATAGCTATAGCTATAGGACTCTGGGCGGTAACCCTAGGGTCTGACCGATTTCAATAATTTTTAGCACACTTCCATATATTTGCATAGACAAAATTCGACCTGCGTTTCGTAAAAATCGGTTGACTTTTAAAGGTAGCTCCCATACAAAGCTATAACTATGGGCCTATGGTAGGTACCCCTAGGGGTTGACCATGTTTGTCAATTTTTTGTGTTTTACTTAGTTAAGTTCATAAAACCAAGTGTGCCAATTTTTATTTTCATTGTGCGTCGTCTCAAAGATACCTCAGATCGAAAATGTCTGAAGCTCGACTAAATGGCCTAGCCTCACTAAATGTAAATCGTGATGGTGAAATTAACGTGGAAACGATTTTGGAAGAATTTTTTTCTGTGCCTCGAAGGGTTTCTTTGTTACATGAAAAAACGAAGAACATCGAAGAACATACTTTGACGTCAGGTCACTTTAAAGATAAAAATTTAGTTCAAAATTGGTAAAACTCTACCAAAATAGGTAAAATACATATATATAATGCTGGTCTCAAATTCACCTATTTCGCTTTTTGGACAATATATAACAAAAATATTTCAATGTGAACAATTTTATTTTAAATAAAACATATTTTTTTCATTGCAGATTGGGAGTTTATCTGGTCTTATGATTTTCTTTGGAGAGTTTCATTGATTACGTTGGTCTCATGTTTACCCTTGTACATCATAAAATTCTTACGAAAAAAATGTTCGCCGCCGTCTTATTTAAAGTTGTCTTAACTCGAATGCATCTTTAAAGCTTTGTTCGGCTGTACATCATACAAGGACTTAGGTTAACATCAGAAAAGCAATGGGTTCGTTAAACAAATTACAAGATAGAGATATTTTTAACTTCGATTGCGGGCATTCATTCTATTTATTGAGAGGAAAGCAAATTAGCTAACATTATGGTGAAAAGAGCATTAAACTATAATTAATAATGGCTGGAGTTTGATTAAATGCAAAAAAAAAAATAAAAAAGCATTTCAAATTCAAAATAATGAAAATTTATTGTAGTTTTGTTAAGGTTTAAATATATGTATAAAATAATAATATTATGTAATATATATATAATAGATTTAGTTTTAAAGTATATATTCCTGAATGACCGCCTTAAAGCATATAATAGCTATATGATATGTTTGCGAGTCTGCTGCGTTGAAAAACTTTGAAGTAATAAAACGGTTCGGAATTTTCACTTTTATTTCAATCGCATTATTTTGTATATTCTATACGTATTTGGGCGAATTCGCTTCCACATTCATAAGGATGATTCCTAATTCATGCCATTGAAATTTTATTCGAAAAAAGGATTTATTATATGTGTTGTTTGATTTTCTTATTTAATTTTGTTTTAAATTTTATTTATCTATTCAAAAAAGAATTCAATTCATCAATACCTAAATCTTCGTGCTTCACCTACTTTTAAAGTTAAAAAGGACAACGAAATAAAAGATAATTTATGCATGAAATAAATAAACTTTATAGAAATTCTGTGAGCCACAAAAGCAAAAACTTACTTCACCAACTTCCTCTCTGGGAGAGTGCAACAACGAGCAAAAGCGCTAAGATTATGAATGCCGAAATTAATGAACAAACTACTGGAAGGGTTTTGCAATAATCCTTAGTCCACGATTGCCAAACCCAAAAGTTAACGAAATAAGCTTGTTTACGAAGACATTTGACTCGACATATACACGTCGATAACGTTCCCGTGGAAAGTAAGCGTCAACGGCGATCGTACACCCAACCTTAAGTTAATAGAAGTTCGCAACGGGTAGCCATCCAGGCTCCGTTCCATTTGCCTCTTCCAAGCGGCAACGACCGAGTGCGAAGAGCGAGCACGCTCTTCGAAGCTTTAAACTTTTAAATTGTAATTTTATTCCGTGTTTTAAAGATCTTCTGATATTATCAACACTAGGAACTAATTATCTTTAGGGGCGTTCTTGGCATTTTTGTTTTGGTCTTCTCATTCTATCTAAAATGACTTGACTCCCTCTTTCCATAGCTGCACCGTTTTTGGCGCTCGCGTCTAGCTTAGGAGATATCGCGTATTGAAAATTGTCCAAAATCGCATTTATTTTTAATATATTTTGAAACTTCTGTAATTGCCACATTAACCAGATCGCATAATGCAACGCTTTTAAACAGAACTTGTTAAAATAGGAATATCAAAACAATAATTTACCCTAGATTTTTTGGTCATATTCTTCGGACTTAAGATTAAAACATTTCTGTTATGAAATTTTAATTTTGTGGAAATTGAAAAAAAATATTTTTCTTTCTGCTGTAATAAGAGCCTTCGCTTCGATTCGCATCCCCGCCTTGAACGCTTTTTTAAAATTACATAATTTTATTTCTAAATAATTTTACTTTTTCAATGAGAGTGTCGAAAATTATTCGTGCTTAAACCGCACGAGGCATCCACGATTGGCGGATATGGCCATATTTCGTCACTTCGTGACTGTGACCCATCAGAGCCTTTGGAAAGCCTAAAGAGTTTCAATTCTTGAACCATCTTAAAAAACAACCAAATTTTGAAGTTTCTCAGAATTATAGCACACAGCTTGATGGCTTATTTGAGAATGCCAACCTTCGGTTAGCAGATTTCCCTAGATTCGAGTAAGTCCTTAATTTTATTATTGCG
The DNA here is from genome assembly GCA_020466095.1 of Chlorops oryzae. Taxonomy (NCBI): domain Eukaryota; kingdom Metazoa; phylum Arthropoda; class Insecta; order Diptera; family Chloropidae; genus Chlorops; species Chlorops oryzae. Next base: position 67,740,479 of record CM035807.1, read on the forward strand.
TATATTTTAACATTTTTTTCTAGAAAGTAATAGGAAAGTAAAGGCCGTTTACCGCCCTATTGTGATAACACGAGAAGTTTCTTGTGTTTGAGTGAGTGTATGTCTTTTTTTGTAGTGTGCCCCTAATATGCAACTTTCGAAAAACCAGTGCTAGGCATGGAACATTACAGTCCCTTTCGCCTGTGCCGGAAATCGAACCACAGACCCTGGGATCAAGAGCATAGCACGCATCCCCTACGCTGTCCCAGAGCCACTAGAAAGTAATAAGAAACTGAAAATTTGAAATATTTCGTGCTACAACTTTTCTTTACTTAGCAGAATTTTTCAATTAAAACTCATATTTTTTCATATCTCCAACGCTGGAAATTGTCAATTGTGGGATTTGTCGTGGAATATTTCCTCGGTTTTCCGTAACTAGACCGTAAAGCGATGTAGTTATTTACTTTGAGTCGTCTAGGAAGACTCGAGTCGAATTAACTGAAAAAAAAATAGAAATAAAATAAACGATTAGAAGTGAATTCAATAAGACAAATGGAGGTTGGAGCTCCAGATCGTAAGTAATAGGCGAAGTGAGACCGAAAAATAAACTTTCTTCTTATAGATAAAAAAAAATTAGATATTCAGGGACCCAAAATAAAAATTATTTTAGAATTTCAAATTTAAAAAATCGAAATAACTTATTATTTAAATATTACAAGTTAAGTGTTATTCTTGGAGATTTACTCAAAATTAATATTTTAAATTGTGGGCCAATCAAATGTGTGTACATATGTCAAATCTAAGAACTGTAGCACAGACCCTTTTCACGATATAAAGGTTTTTCTAAAACAACTCAATTCGGAGATTCGTATACATAACATAACAAGATGGAAATGAAAAAATAATTTTTTCGTTTGAAAAAGAAGAAACTACTAGGTTGATTTGAAATATTGGGTCAGGGAAAAATAAAGTTCTGATTAAAATTTGCGTAATTCCATAGCTGACTACGTTTACTGCCGCTACACAGCTTTTGGTCACTATATAAGCTTGTATGTATGAATTTTAAGAGAAAATAATGAGCTCATTTGACCTCAAGAAGAACGAATGTTAATTTTGTTCGCTCTATTATAAGCAATTTATTTTTATGTTATGTATACGAATCTCTGATTTGAGTTGCTTTAGAAAAACCTCTATATCGTGGAAACTGTTTGTGCTGCAGTTCTTAGATTTGACATATGTACACACAATTTATTGGCTAAAGGCTAGTCTCCAGTTCGTTAAGGAATGTCAGCAGAAATTTTCTATTTTTTTCTCCGAGGAAAAAAGGTAGTACTGTAGAACTTTTTAGTGCAACAGAGGCAATCTGTCATATGTCACATGTGTCAAAAAAGTGAAACGAAACACAGAAATTAAAAAGGCGCGATTATAAACGTTCAGAATAAAAAGCGCGCAAATTCTTCTACTCTCTTTAACAAGCGATATTAATTCGCGTTTATTCTCGTTTGAGAAATTTATTAAGCGTTTTTGGTTTTTTGGGGTTTTTCTCCATGTTTTTTTTTTTTAAACCCGAAAAATGGATGCACTATTTCTATACAATCACAACTGACCTACCTCAGTTGTCAAAATTTCTCCAAGAAACAATTCATTTGCAATTATTTCTGCTGATAGCCTGGGTTACCGTGCACATTTTATGTCAAAAAAACGTATTAAAATATGCACTACTTTTTTTCCGAACTGGGGACTGCATGCAGAAAATTTCTTGAAAACCGGAATATAAAATAGACATAATTCCAAATAATGTTATCTATTTGCCTGTGATCGTCAAAGAGATGGGTTCAATTGCAGTTAGACTTGTTAACGAAAACGGAGTATTATGTAATTTTCAAGGCGAAACAATTACATTAATAGCCTAGACAGACGTATACCATAATCGCGATAATAATGTGGATAATCGTGTTTAGCTAAACTCCCTTGACACACGGAGAAAGTAGATTATCGAATCAGCTGTTCGTTCTTGTGTCAAAAATAGAGAAGAAGAAGAGTAACATCACTAGTTGTGAAAAAGTGAAAATAAAATGAACAGAAAAAAGACCATTAATGCTTTGATCGCGACTATTATTAAAAGAAGACAGTCCTTCAAAGCCAAACTATTGCTGTTATTATCACAATTGCGAAGAAACTCGCAAATTATTAATGATATGGCTTGCGGGCATAGTAGCCAAGTGCAGCGAATTGTTTCAGTGGAAACCAGCGGTGTTACTAGGCGTCTGTGGAAATATGTAAGATAACCTGGATTTTATTATTATAAAATTAAAAAACTCTGCAATTACAGGATAGAAAGGGCACCTTTTGGGAAAACGATGTTCCCAAAATGGACGACAAACTTTTCAAAGACAATTTCCGCGTCAGTAGGATGTCTTTTGAAAAAATTTGCGAAAAAACTGCAATAATGACGAGACAGGATACGATGATGAGACCTTGTATTCCCCTAAACAAAAGAGTGGCCATAGCGTTGTACGCATTAGGTTCGTCGGCAGAATATAGGACTGTGGCACATTTGTTTGGTGTGGGGCGATCCACAGTTGGTGAAATTGCGTTGGAATTTTGTAAGACTGTGTGCAACACATTCACCAATTACCTATCATCTTACCCGCCAACTCCCGATGAAATAAGAAGAATAGTTGATGGTTTTAAAAGTCTAGGATTTCCGCAATGCTATGGAGCTTTAGGTAAGCTACTTAACTTTCATTTAATGAAAGCATGTTCAATAACTGTTTTAATTTTAAAGATGGATGTCATATAGAGATACAGCCAAAAAAGGAAGAAGCAGTAGATTATTACAACTACAAAGGATGGTATTCTACGGTTTTGCTGGCTGCCTGTGACCACAGGTAAAAGAATTTTCATATGAATGTGTGAATTTATTACCTTAACTTTTGTTTTAGATCAAAGTTCACGTACGTAAATATTGGTTCAGCAGGACGAAATAATGACTCATATATTTTTGAAAAGAGTGCATTGAAACGGTTTCACGAAGCATCCGAAATTTTTGAGCAAAGCAGCGAATACTTCGGTAGTGACAACTGTTTTGCTTATCGGCGACTCAGCCTTTCGATTGTCTAAGTATTTGATGAAGCCGTATCCTTTTAAAATAAACCAACCAGAGGTCGAAAGGAATTTTAATTATCATTTAAGCAAATGTCGCAGGGTCATAGAAAATGCTTTTGGGCAATTAAAAGCTCGATTCAGGAAAATTGGGAGAGGTCTCGAAGTAGATTCACAAACTTACATTTATATCATAAAAGCTTGCTGCCTTTTGCACAACTTTTTGAAAGAAGAGGAAGATGAAGTCAACAACTTGTGGGTCGTAGAAGCAAAAACAGCGGGGCAGAGAGTCCAGCCCATTTCCATAACAAGAGTTGGCGATAACGATGAGAGCGGAAAAGCAATAAGGGATGCAATTGCATGTGAGCTTTACAATCCACAGAATACGGAAGATGAAACCTTACAAACATAGTAATACCTACAGCAAAACAATTTTCCATGTATACTTTCACTTCATTTTTATAAATATGTATATTTCATGTTTTAATATAAAGAAAGGCACATTCATTGCGGCAAAAAGAAAATTAAAAACTTCACTTAAAAATATAAAAATAAAAAGACATTTCTTGCAAATTTACATAAAACATATGTGTACTGCAAAGAAGAAAAAGAATATTAGCTATTTGAATTAAAAATTTTCTACAATATGGCGTTCACCTTAAACTTTATCCACCAATTTTTCTAATATGCTTAGCATTTTGGCGTCAGATTCTTTCTGTTCCTTCAACATATCCACTATTTCACGGGAAATGGCTTTGTTATCCTCCACTGCTTGGCGAAATATTGATAAATGTTCTTCGCCTTGCTCCTTTATTCTCTCCAGTGTGTAGTTTTTCGCAGTCTTCCTCTTTTTTGTTGCATCACATTTTGGCGACCTTGAAGGCTGCGTTGTCGGATCGGAAGACGATGTAGAGGACGTTGACGACATAGGAAGTGGAACTCGTAAGGGCGGCGGGACGTCTTCATCTAAAGTTACATCTGTTAAATAACTTACGTCTGAATCGAAAAGAAATTCCTAAAAAAAATTGGTTCTAAGATATAATAATAGGATATTTTGTTTATCTACTCACACATTCAAAGCTCTCGTCCACCATGTCATTGTTTGCGGCACTGCTGCCAATTATTTTATGGACGCGGCTAAAGTGCCTCCATTGCGATGGACTTCCTCCAGACGGGCCTATTTTCTTTTTTTCGTTCCTTCAAATAACTAGATATTCATATTTCAAATAAGTTTCATGAAAAATATAAAGCTATGCGTACCTGTATTTTTGTGTAAAGTTTTTAACTTTCGTTTTCATATCATCTACCGAAAACTTGGTCCCCATATCTTGTGCCATTCGCGCAAAAATGTGTGAGTTTCGTTGGCACTTCCTCAGTTCAGATTGTGACACTTCCCAGCAATCTAAAAACAACTCGTCTTCGGTGTCATTCCATGTCAATCTTTTCTTTTTTGATTTCGGCTCATTTTCCTTTTAAAAATAACAAAAATGTTTATTTTATTTCATGCATTTTGAGCTAATGCGTTTATTTTATTTACTTACCGGTTGAGAGCCCATCACAATCAATTGATATTTGAACAAAAAAGAAAATTCAAGCAATACGAATCAAACGCGCATTCTATCAGCTGGCAATTGACAAGTATCATCATTGTTGCACGAAAGTTGCGCCAAAAGTTGATTATAGACAAAATCCACTATTTGACAAGTGGATTTAACTACGATTAATCCTATTTAGATCCACAGTTGAGCCATCTTAAATCTACAAAATGGCGTATAATCGCGATTATGGTATACGTCTGTCTAGGCTATAAGACTCCACTTGAAACCTGTTGAATAATTAGCATCAGCTATGATTATATTTAATAAAAATGGTGTGAACGATGGTTCTTCTATCAGTTTATCTTCATCTCTTGTACATAACGCATCAAGAATAAGCAAAGAAAAAATTCTTATAAAAAAGCAATAAAGTATTAAAAATAGAGTTTATAAGAGTTTATGCAATATTTACATATCTTATCCACTTGAATTTCCCCATAAAATATATCATTTGTGTGACATATTATGGGTTTTCAAACACTGAAATCAAACTTTAATTTCATCTTTACATATTTGACTACAAATCATTTTCATGTTCATCCTTTCTGCAACATTTAAAGAATATAAACTTAACTTCACTTCAAACTGCATATAAAACATAAACAAAACAAATACTTGCGCTCTTTGATGACGTAGTTGCGCAGCAGACATTTTTTTGACCCCGCGGAAGAGGCATTCTAATTATATTCAATCATGGACAGCGTTGCCATAAGTGAAGATTTATCTTCAAACCGAAGATTTTTTGAGTAGTTTTTTGTTAAAAATCTTCAAAAGAAGAATTTTATTTTTGAAAAATATTGCAGTGCAAAAATCTTCAAAATGAAGGTATTTAGTTTTTCAGTATAATTTTATGAAATTAATTCATATCAATTATTTTCTATTTGTGTTTTTTAGTGTAAATTTTTCAAAAATTCCGGAGATGAATTGGAATCTTAAAAATGGCATTTTTTATATATATTTTTTGTTTGTTGAAAAAACGGTGTTCTTGTTATAAAAACGTTGTTGTTTACGTCTTTGTTGTGATACCATGAAGGTTGTATTCATATTATTTTGTGATACTTATATGTTAAGGCAATGAAGGTATATTTTTATTTTTGTCAATAAAATCAAGAAAAAAACACTTGCTCTTATTTTATTTGAAATTTTAAGTGAAGATTTTTTTAGGTAGGTTTGAGATCAAGAAGATTTTTCAAAGTCTTAAAACTTCATTTTGAAGATTTTTTGGAACACAATGAAGAATTTTTGGCCTCTTGTCATGGCAGCACTGATCATGGACCTAAACTACTCGCATTTCCTGCGGGGCAGCGTTGCCCCTATTATCGATCACAATTCAGCATCTCAAGGACTAGGCGCGAATAATTTATCAGCGATAAAGTAGTTTTGAAAGCAGTGTGATCATAAAAATGAATTGTGTTAATTTCCAAGAACCTGCATTAGATTCCGGTAAGAAATAATGGTAGAATTTCAATATAGTTTGCTGGGAATGAAATGTAATCATTTTTTTTGCAGGAACTCTTGAACGAGAGAAATTTAATGAAGTTCATTCAAAGCTTGGTGCGGTAAGAAACAAATATCTGAATCATCGTTGCTTCATTCAATTTCAATTTCGGTGCTTATTTTACTTCGGCTTTTAACCCTTAAGTTGCAGCAGAAAGAGATTTGGTTGTTATACAAAGTTTTCTTATTTTATTAGAGATGGGCGCGTTTCGTGCTTTTTCCGTGTGCGGATGTGTCTGAAATCAGGATTCGTGCCGAGAGCCGTGCGTAAGCGAATTTTACTCCAAAACACAACTCACAACGCTTATTATACTTTTCATATGCCAAATAATAACAAAACCCAATTGGAAACATATCAATTTGCTATCTACATATGAATTTGGGGAATTCTGCCCTTCGTACTCCCTCCATGTGCCCTTTACATTAGGGAAACTATTACCGGCATTTTTTTGGTTTATTGGTGAGACGAAGCGGGGAAGGGTATTTTCTCTACATCCCCAATTTTACTTTTCTTAAAATATTTGCCACTTTGAATAACAAACGAACAAAGACACGTATTTGGGTACGGCCAAGGTCCGTAATAAAATATAAGAGAGAAATTCTCCCAGTTGGTGCAATTTAAAGATCTAAAATTTGATAATTTGCACTAATGGTCAGTGCATGAACTTTTTATGCGTAAGTAAAGAAAAACAATTTTCCTATGGCTTCTGCGTTTTTTTGCATGAGGGTTGTCTCACTGGGAGTGCTGTGTGTCGGAAACTCCTTAGAAATACAAATTTGTTTAAATGTTTCAGAAACGTAATTAAATTATCTATGTTTTTATGTATACATAATTGATTATTTTGCTAGCTTCGGCTCAATTGCAAATGTTAAAACCGGGTTTCAATTTCGAAAAAAAAAAAAAAAATTCAGTGTATACTATTTTCTGATTTTTCATTTATTACCTCATTTAATTTAAAAAGACCAAAATTATGAATAACAGAGAAATTTCGGAAATACTGAGATTTACAGGGTACTCCTACGCAAAGGAAATAGCAGATTTACTCCAAACCCCTCAAGCCCCCAACTTAGCAATGGATGATGATTTGCATGATCACTTTGATGTCACTGATAGTTTTGCCGACTTTTTAGAACATAAGCTTTCCGAGTCCGATGACTGAATTAATAATAATTTCGAAACTATTTTGTCCCACGCCGAGTTTTGAAATTTCTGGAAATAACATTAAGGGTCTTAAAACAAACTAAAATTTCTAATTTAATGGAAAAACGTCAAAAAGTTTAGCTTTTGTGCAGTTTCTATGATTCTTTTAACAGACCTTAGTACTGTGGATACATCAAAACATGGTCCTTTTTTGAAGAGGATGTTTATGGGCATGAAAGAAGTTCACACGCCGACTTTGATCTAATTCCTTTTTGAGTTGTGGAAGTAAGAGGCATTTTTACAATAACGTCCTTTTGCCACGCCCAACTTTAAAATTTTTGGAAATTACATTTCATGCCTCAAGAAATTCTTACATATCAAATTTCATCAAAATATCTCATAAAATGTAGATTTTAGAGCTGTTTTTGTGATTTTTGAACAGACCCTAGTACTGGAGGTACCAGAAAAAATGCTCCAATCAAGCTGAAGTTTTGCTGAATACTGAAGTACATGCCTTAAGTCATATTGTCAAAATTTGAAATGCTTTACTCCTTCAACAGTTATTGAATTTTGGCCACGAAACAATGTCCACTGGCCCAGTGTGCTGTGTAGCACTCGAAAGGAAACTCTTTATTTACGTGGCGGTGCTAATATAAAAACAAATGAATTCAAATGTGTTTATGATGCCACATCACGAAAAACTATGAGGTTGACCTAAAAAGAGGCAACTCTTATATTCTAATTGCAATAAGTTCGTTGATCAAAACTCCTCTTTAGAAGTTAGCTTCTTAGTTTATATTCTCTACTGAGCCGACTTTTTGATGATAACATGCAATTGAAATGGTATGCGTAACCCCCAATAGGTTGCATAATTCCGAAAAGACTTCATTTGTGTATTCCGTTCCCATGTCTATTATGGCCTTTTTCATGGGTTCAAATTGTAAAATACATTTTTCAAAAATTGCTGTCATTGCCGATTTATTTTATATTGGGATGGCTAATTGATATTTTCTTAAGTTGCAAATAGTGGTTATTGCATATTCATATTCATTCTCTGTCTTTGGTAATGCTCCTATAGTGTAAATTATTACTGTATCAAATTATTTTGTCGGTGTGGGGGTAATAATTAATTCTTCTTTTGTTGATTGTTTTGGTTTACTAAGATCAGATATTATTAGAGTCCGACCGAAGGTTCGTCTTCAGTTTGCAGAACATTCGGCCTAAAAATGACCTTCGGCATCGGCTTCGGTCACAAAAGGCCGATTATTTAGCCGAATATAATTTTTTCTAACAGCGCCCTATAGCGACACACATGTTCGACAGTTCTAAAAAAGATTTGATTTTTTTTTGGATGAGAAACCGGGTTCGCTATGTAAATTGCCTTATCATCCTTATTTATCCTCGACACACTCAATCTCGAGGGTATATTGCGTTTTTGTGGTTGTGTGTAACACCCATAACAAGTCGAAATAGACGATACAAAATATATACAGAAATGATCAGCGTCACCAGGAGATTCGATTTAAAAATGGGATTTTTTGTGTTTGTTATTATATTTGTTGTTGTTTTGATTTTGTTTTGTTTTTATTTTGTTTTTGTTTTTATTTGGTTTTGCTGTTGATAGATTGATAAATTTATCGATTGGCAGATTGATAGATTGACAGAAAATATATTGATAGATTGATAGATAGAAAGATTGATAGATTGATTGATTGATAGATTAATTGATTGAAAGATTGACAGTTGATAGATTGAAAGATTGATAAATTAACAGATTGACAGAATGATAGATTGATGGATAAATATATTGAAAGATTGATAGATTGAGAAATTGATAGATTGACTGATTGACAGATTGAAAGATTGATAGATTGATAGATTGACATATTGATAGGTTGATAGATTGAAAGATTGATAAATTGACAGATTGAAAGATTGATAGAATGACAGATTGATAGATTGATGGATAAATATATTGAAAGATTGACAGATTGGTAGAATGTCAGATTGATGGATAGATGTATTGAAAGATTGATTGATTGACAGATTGATAGGTTGAAAGATTGATGATAGATGGATAGATAGATGGATAGATGAATAGAGAGATGGATAGATTGATAACACCTATTCCCTAAATTAGATAGGGGAATAATTTTACTGAGATTGCGCTGCAGCCGGTATCTAGGTTATTTAAAATGATAGGGCAGCAAAGCAGGATTGATAAAAAAAATTCGAATTCACAAAGCTATTTAAATAAAATTTTTATGAAATGAACTTTCAAATCATAAAAAAAATTTTTTTTATTTGTTTAAATATATTTTATTTAAAACGCAAAACAATGCCACGTCTTCGTGGGCGAGGAGGAAATATTGGTCGACGGACTCAGCATTCACAATTGGTCCAGAACCGTCGGTTAAATAGATCGGCAGAAGATCAATTGAGGGACAATGAAAATTTAAGAAACCAGGCTGCAATCACACGTGCTAATGAAAGTCAAGAGCATCGCAACGAACGCCTTCGATCTAATGCATTGATACAAAGACTGACCCGTTAATGAGCAACTACTCACTGATGAACAAAATAATGTATACAATCGAATTAATTTGTCAATTGCAGCAGAACAAGGTGGATTCTTTTTTTTGGACGCACCAGGTGGCACTGGAAAAACGTTTCTCATCTCATTAATACTTGCGCGCATTCGATCACAAAATCATATTGCGTTAGCAATTGCTTCAACAGGTATTGCAGCCACTTTGCTTGATGGCGGTCGGACTGCACATTCAGCACTCAAGTTGCCGTTGCACATTCACACAAATCCAGATGCAGTGTGCAACATAAAAAAGCATTCCGCTATGGCTAAAGTTTTTCAAAAAGCCAAAATTATTATCTGGGATGAATGCACTATGGCCCACAAGCATTCAATTGAAGCTCTCGATAGAATGATGAAAGATATAAATAATAACACCAAGCTTTTCGGTGGTGCTGTACTGCTGCTGTCCGGTGATTTTAGACAGACATTGCGCGTTATTCCCCGCGCTACATACGCGGATGAAATTAACGCATGTATAAAACAATCACATCTATGGCGAAATGTCAGTACATTATGTCTTAACAAAAATATACGTGTTCAACTGCAATACGATCCATTGGCACTATCATTCTCGGAGCAATTGCTCGTGAACGAGCTATTTTAGCTGCAAAAAATATCGATGTTGACGCTATTAACTTTAAAATACAACAGTCATTGCCCGGCAATGAGATATTGTTCAAATCAATCGACACTGTTACCGATCCTGACGAAGCAGTAAACTATCCTGTTGAATTTTTGAATTCGCTGGATTTACCAGGAATGCCACCACATAACTTACGATTAAAAACTGGTTCACCTATCATTTTGCTTCGGAATTAAAATGCACCTAAGCTATGCAACGGTACACGATTAGTCATAACAAAAATAATGGGCAATGTTCTTCAAGCTACAATTTTGAACGGAAAATTTGAAGGTGAAGTTGTTCTTCTGCCACGAATGCCAATGATCCCTTCAGACTCACCTATTCCATTCAGACGTCTGCAATTTCCAATTCGCTTGGCATTTGCAATGACTATGAGGTGGAATGCATTTTCTAGGTCGTCTAAGTTGCAGAGAGTACAAATGCCAACTGTATTTGCTTTGAAAGCGCGAGCATTTATGTCCAGCATTCCTGTTCTAGTTTTGAAAATAAGGCCAATTTTGGCGGTCGTGTTTTTGTCTACAACGTAGCTTGCCCAAGTCTATTCGAGAAGTGGGTAGACATCGTGAATCTGTGAACTCTTTGCTGATGATACATGTTGTTTCCACATATATGTGTCTAGTGTCGTTATTATGTTTCCGAATGATTGGACAATTGTGCTAGAGTTTGTGTCTAATAATTCAGGCAGGTCTAGTCTATTTACTGTTGATTTCCATTCTTTGAACCAGTAGACATTTTTGTTAATAGTTTGCTAGGCTAGGATATTCGGCAGTCGAAGGGGAGAAGATTGACTACTTTAGTTATGTATTTAAAGCAGGGTTCGTATTTGAACACACATGTTCAGATCATGTTTAAAATCAAAATGTACGTGTTCACAGTAAAATGCTCTATGCTCATGAGCAAAATATTCTGATAAAACACATGACATATAATGCACATGAGTATGTTTCGAAAATCTTATACATTGAACATGTTCGATCGAGAAGTGTTCAGGTCACACAGAAAATTTTCATGTTCATAAAAGATTATATTTTGAACACAGTGTTCTTTACGTGTTCAATGTTCAGATGTTTTCATGTTCAATTCATGTTTATGTTCATCTCAAACAGAGAGTATTCTTTACTGAATAAAAAAATTTTATTAAAAAATGTTTATTAAAAATTAATGGAAATTAAACTGCACAATTTTTTACAGAAAGTAAGTGTCAAAAGCCAATAACTTAAAGTTTGCTTAAGGCCATGTTAAGCAAATTTAAGCCTTCTCTACCATTCCCTCTCCCTCACTCTGTCTCTCACCTTCTACCGCACCATCTCCATCACTCCCTCCCTCAATACTAGAAGAGAGTTTTCGCTATCGTAATAAAAACAAGTAAAGAAGTTTACATCAGCTAAGCCGATTGCACACATATCTTTTCCTCAGCCTAAAATATGTTAAAACATTACCCTAACAAAAATTCCTGCCGTTTTTGTTGTTCTAGCTCGGATATCTAGTTATACCTAATCTGTTTTCGGAATATTTTGCTCATGAGCAAATAGTGAAATGATCGAACATGAGCAGCACATGTATGTTCAAATACGAACCCTGATTTAAAGTGCGAGATTAGAGCATATGAATACTGAGTATGTGTTCGTGGTTCTATATATAGAGAAACGTTGGAAGTGATACTCGGTAATTTAAGGATTTTTTTCAAGAAAAAACGATACAGATTCTCTGGTTCATCAAACTCTTTGTAGCCCCATAGCTGTGAGGCATATAGGAGGATTGAGCGTGCTGCGGACGTTAAGATTTTCAATTTGTTCGTGAAGGTTACGCTAGGGTGGAGAATGTGTTTTTGCCAATTTGAGCAAATTGCAGATTTTGCGGCGTGTAATCTATCCTTTACCGTTTCAATGTACCGTCCGTCATAAGTCCAAGTGTCTATTTCTGAAAATAACAATTTTGGTTTTAGCAAGGTTGACTTTCAGACTCCAGTTATTGCAGTATTTTGCTAAGGCGTTTATCATTTCTTGAAGCTCCATTGGTGAATTTTAAATTAATACTAGGTCATCAGCATATAAAAGCGTTTTAATTGGGGTACTGGCTATTTCTACGCCACCTGGTAGTTCCTCTTGAAGATAATTGATGTAGAGCGAGAATCGGACCGAGGAGACAGCGCTGTTTTACCCCTTGTTTGATATTAAATGGATTTGAGAGTGAGTTCCCTTCCAAGATTTGTGCGGACTTATTTTGATATATTAGAGCTATAATTCTTACTATCTTCGACGATAAACTAAGACAGGACAGTTTGTATAGCAGTGAGTTATAGGGGATAGAGCCAAAGGCACATGAGAGATCCACGAATAAGGCATACGTATTATTCTTTTCAGCACGATGTAAATGGATTATACTAGTCAGGTTAAATAGGTCATCAGTCGTTGAGTATCCGCGTCGGAATCCAGCTTGACATTCTGAAATTTAGCTTCTGTGTTCAGTCCAAGTTGATAGCCTCGACAGCAGAAGTCCAGCGAAAACTTTTTAAATTGAGTTCAGCAGTGCTAGCCCTTTGTAGTTGCTTGGCTGGTTTGGGTCACCCTTTTTAAACAGTGGGATAATGAGAGACGTTTTGAAGGAGGGTGGCAGTATTTCACTAAGGAAGCATTTATTCATGAATGTGATTAGCTCATTTTGAAAGCTGGTTTGCGCATACTTGTAGCAATCCATGGGAATGCCATCTGCGCCTGTGGCTTTTCCATCTTTTGCTTTTTTCATTACAAGTCTTAATTCACGCAATTCGAAAGGAGAGTCAAGGAATGGGTTAATTATGTGTGGTAATGTCCAGTGCACACATGGATAGGAGTCTATCAATAATTTTTAAAATCTTACACCTAATTTAACACAATTACATATCACAGCACATATTCCGACTAATAGAAAAGTTTATGAAGCATAAGAAGCTCGATGAAATGATAAAGCAGTGGATTATTTCAATTCAATTCAATTTATTCACAAATTCTTCAAATTAATATGCCCGATGTGTAGATAGAACCTTTTTTATTAATGAAATAGTATAAAGAAAAAATTAAGAATTAAAAAATAATTTTAATTAACTAAATATTATAAAATAACAACTAAATAGAAGAAATTGGTAGTGACATTTTTAGCATCAAGTGCTGTGTCAAATGTCACAAAGTATTTGATTTAAAGAAGGGAATCAAGCGGAAATAAGACAGGTTAATAGTAGAGAGTTGAGAAAGAAAGACGAAAAAGATAGTGAAGGAGGAAGAGGCGTGGCACGGTAGATAATAAGCTGGTGGAAACTGCATTATGACAGACAAAATGAAATGGAAAGTAATGAAAAACAAAACAACAGCAGCCAATCTTGCAGGATTATATATGCGATATATTAGGTGTAGTAAAAAGAAATCCATTATTTTTCCAATAGATGGCGTTATTCATCTGCATCTCGCGTTGTATAAGTCCGATCGTGTTCCGCTAGGGGGCATTAGAAAGATGACAGTTCCTACTAAAAAAGCTTTTTTGGCACTTTTTTGATTGATTGATTCAGTTTTGTTTGAGAGCTTGTCAAAGATGGACATCAGCAAAGAGAAAATTCGCTACATTTTACAGTTTTTCTTCGATAAGGGAGAAAACGCAAGCCAGGCGGCTGAAAATGTGAACAGCGTTTATGGACCTGATACTGTAACAGCCAATCTTGCGCAATTTTGGTTTCGTCGATTCCGTTCCGGTAACTTGGATGTCAAGGATGCACCACGCACTGGCAGGATAATTGTCGAAAATGTCCATAAAATCATGGAAATTATCGAGTCCGACCGTCATGTTAGCACTGTTTCGATTGCAAAAGAGCTAAAGATTGCACAAAAAACCGTTTGGAACCATTTGAATAAGGCTGGATACACAAAGAAGCTCGATGTATGGGTGACACACGAGTTAACGCAAAAAAACATCATAGACCGAATTTCCATCTGCGAATCGCTGCTGAACCGCAACAAAATCGACCATTTCTGAAGCGGTTGGTGACTGGTGATGAAAAGTGGGTCACTTACGACAACGTCAAGCGAAAACGGTCGAGGTCGAAACACGGTGAACGGCGGAAACGGTGGCCAAGCCAGGATTGACGGCCAGGAAGGTTTTGCTGTGTGTTTGGTGGATTGGCAGGGAATTATCTACCATGAGCTGCTCCCATACGGCAAAACTCTTAACTCGGAACTCTACTGTCAACAATTGGACCGTCTGAAGGAAGCATCGCCCATAAGCGGCCAGCTTTGGCCAATAGGAGAGGAATTGTGTTCCATCAGGAAAACGCCAGGCCACACACATCGATAGTAACTCGCCAGAAGCTCCGGGAGTTTGGTTGGAGGTTCTTCTGCATCCACCTTATAGTCCAGACCTGGCACCAAGTGATTACATCTGTTCCTGTCCATGGCGAACAATTTTGCTGGTGAAACATTCGCTTCAAGAGAGCTTCTGAAAATCGACTGTCTCAATTTTTTGCTAATAGGAACGAGGGCTTCTATGAGAGAGGCATAATGAAATTACCTTTAAAATGGCAACAAGTTATCGAACAAAACGGCGCATATTTGACCTAAATCGGGTCATTCTAACTATTATAACTAAAGCCTCAATTTAATGCAAAAATAATGTATTTCTTTTTACTACACCTAATATATGATTCTAAATAATTGTTAACGGAATAGCAATTCTATGCTTTGGTAATTTAAACCTAGAAGCCAATTTTTAAGGTGTTTCAAAAAACTATATGAAGAATGTAATGCTTTGATTGAATGTGGTAAGCTATTAAAAATTCTGCAGGAAGTGACTGAGAAGCTACTGCGGTAACTGCTGGTACGAAAGGAAGGAACTCGTAAATTAAGAACGTGACGTAAATTGTACGATGAAACGGAGAACGAATAGTATTGAAGCTTTCTTTTGAAAATAACTTTGAGAACTTGAAAGCAGTACAAATGCCGTACAGGAAGAATATTCATCCGTTTAAAAAATCAAGAGAAGAACTTCACCGATTTGCATTGCACATTTTTCTTATTACGCTTTTCTGCAAAATTAGCAATGGTTGGATTTTGTTGGCATATGCACCTCCCCAACAAGAAATATCATCGGCTAATTTTGAATGAAATAAACCAAAATAAAACATTTTAAGGACATTTGCAGAACAAAATTTAGCTAAATGATAAAATTTCCTGAGAAAAGAACGAAAGTAATTTTTAAGTTTATTGTATGCTGTTTCCAATTTAGAGTTTTATCAATTAAAACACCCAGATATTTATAATGGTCCACCATTTCTGTCCGTTTTTCGACGTAGCCGTAGCCGCTATGGGCGCGAGCCCTTAATCGAACCGTTTCAACGAAACGTTTTGTGCTCTCGGGTTCAACAGCTCGAGCTCGAGCGAAGTTAGTAGAGTCTTTGATCGCAACCGCTAAGACGCGCCTCGCCGTTCCGCATTCAATCAAAAAAAAAAAAAATCAAAGTTATTCTAGTGCAGTGACCAACAAAAAAAAAAACTGAAATTTAGAACAATAAGTGCCGAGAAGGCCGATTATTTTGTGATTTTATAACAAACAAACTTTTTCATCGCGTCGTGCAATCATCGACAGACAAAACAAACAGAAAACCGATCAACATTAAGAACCTTAAATTCGCGTCGCGCAACCGCCGACAAACATAAAACAAGGAGAGAACCAATCCAACGTCCTCAGCATCATATACAGGTACGTTTGCCTTTATTGTCCCTGACATTAACATTTGGCGATCCCGTGCCAGGAGCCTGGAATCAGCTCCGGTGGACCAATCCTTCTGGAAAGGTGGAAAAAATCCGACACGTGCACCGCGCCTCTGACCTTCATACGCCCTGCTGCATTTTAAAGGGCACCGACGATCAAAGCGCGTGCAGCAGATCACGTAATAGAAGCGTGGACGATCCCTTTCCCTTCGACTTCAGCATTTCACATTGCTAACGTACCTGTTGCTATTTGGCGTGAACGGTGGTTTTTTGTGCAAGGCAAATAGAGTGACAACAACAAAAATTAGCCAGTCTCCCAGTCTAATTGTCGTTTCCTCGTTCCCCTCAGTTGAGACCGAAGAGAGGGAGTCGGCCGCCTAGCGAATGGGTTTTTACTTTTTCGGTTCTCTGAAAGTCTTCGCGAATCGGTTTTCTTTCTTTGCTTACTCCTTTTTCGTTGGAATCTCGTTCGAACTTCAATCAAAGAAGACGCGACTTCGTACATATGTCAACCGCCCTCTGTGTTCATCGTGTAGATATGTATATGCACACATCCATACTTATTGCGTAGGTCAGTTTCCTCATCGTTTGCCGTTTGCTATCATTCGTGTTCAGCAGTAGCGAGCGCACATCGATCATCGAACATCACCGATCGAGCGTGCATTCTTGAGACAAGGGCTATAAGAATTGCAAGGCGTGTTTGTATGTCGGCTCAGTTGTTGTGATGGTCTGTAACGTCTCTGTGCATATAAGCATACAACATCACATAAATATATGCTGCGATGCGCTCTTCTAACAGTTTGTGCATGACATTGTTATGATTTAAATTTGAAATTCATATACAGAAATTTTTGGCGACAAAAAACATCCTCGAATATGGAATTTATTGCGATTTTCTTTAACATATTGAAATTATTTGATTTCTCATCATATACAGACAGTTTCGGGTTGCAGGAGGAGTGCGGGGTGTTGCGAAGGTGAAAGTCTATATTTGCAGTGCGCTACGACAGGCATTGACCGAAAATTTGTGCAACCTCGACTCTTACGGAGTCGAAAAAATTACATCGATTGCGAAAAGTGAATTCTAAATTTTTAACGATCACCATGGCATCCAATTGGAATTTCAATTTCGAGCTGGAGGATCTCAAAGGCCTGTGCCTTTATGCAGCTGATTGTGATTCAGTGACTTCGACGGAGTCGCTGTTGGAGCTCGTGACGGATGACATCAAAACCGCTTGGCAACGCGTCCATAATGCCTTCAGTGTAGCTTGTGAAAGAGGTGAATGGGGTGTTGGAGTCGTGCTCGTGCTCGGATAGCTTTGGACGAATGCCAACAACTGCAAGTTATAGCCCGGGCACAACTCAGCAATATGCTATGCGAAAAAAGACATGCTCCTCCAACGCAATCGTGTTCTTCACATCAAGAGCCTCCGGCCTGGGAAAAAATGGATGCTGTCATCAAACGCCGCTGTGAAGTTCTTGAGGGCTATTCCAAATCCACACAATTTAAATCTCCAACGGCAGCCTTCAACCAAATGGATTCTTCAAAACACGAGTCTCTTACTCAAGATCGAACTGCGGAACCGTGTATTTTATGTAGCGGCAACCATCCTCTGCGTCAATGTGATCAATTTCTTCAGATGTCGGTCGACGAACGTGTTCAAGCTGTTTTGCAGCATAATCGATGTATAAACTGTCTCTCGGCCGGCCATCTAAAGGCAAAGTGCAAAAGTACCTTTCGCTGCGCGAAGTGCCAACAACGACATCATCCCTTGCTGCATTTTCTAAATGCTACTGCAACACCGGATGGCCAAGTTTCTTCACCCCCATTGATATCTCCCCCGGAGATGGGCCCGTCACCGACGAGCCAACCGGCGCATATTTTTGCGCAACCGAAGACTTTGAATTCCGTGAGCATCCCCCCCACGTCACCGGCACACGCACACGTCTCCGACAGGCAAAATCAGGTGCTTTTGCCCACGGCCAAAGCACATATCTCACTCTTGGATCAGGACTCGCAAAGGACAGTTATGACTGAGCAATAAATTACCAACATCGCACAAAGTATGCACTCGAGTAGTGAAAATGAAGTGCACGCTCACTCGCGCCTCGCCACGCTCCGCGTGCAAGCACGAGATCGACGCCGTTCTACTTCCAAACTTGACAAACCGGCTTCCAGCCAAAAGGGACTCGAATCAGGATCCTAGACACATTTCATCGATTGGGCTCGCCGATCCGCATTTTGTGAATCCTGGTGGAATCGACACGATCATCGACTCCTATAGTGTGCCTACATCGTTATATTCTGGAGTCAAAATAAATATCGGAGGCAGTTTTCTTGCACCAATTCTCCAATCGGATGGCTTTTCAGTGGGCCCATCGCCAGCAAAACCATCGAAGCGTTTACGACGCACGTCTCCTCCGGAGGCATTCACGAGTTACTTCACGAGTTGCTCAAATCATTCCGGGAACAAGAGGAATTTCCCAATACTCCACCCGCTGCCACGGTGGATCTCTATGGCGAAGAAGTTCATCACCAAACGACGTATCGCATCCAAGACTCTATCAATCAAGATCCGCCCCACGAGCTGCTCCAGTCTATTTCGGGGCAAGAAGGTATCGTTCATTGGAACGCTTTTACTAACTGGATCCTTTACAGCCTGAACGCTCATTCTGCAGATTCTTCGATTACGAAACATCAGCTTGTTTCAAATGTTCTCAAGCCTTTTGATCCAGGAGGAGGGCTCTCCGCTGTCATTACGGGAGCGGAGGTGCCACTGACGTCACATTCGCTTTTTGATACGCTCTGCGTATCATCATCAGAGCGTCACCGTCGCTCTAACATTCTCGCAACATCCCCCCTCCCCCTTTTTTTTGTTTATAATTGACCATCTGCTCACTAATATACTTCAACGTCTTTTCTGACCCAAACAAGCAACTGGGGCTGGCTCCTCGACCAGGAATTTGTGCAGGAGTAGCGTAGCCAGGAGCAGGAAATACAAATTGCGTAGCGCAAGGCGGGTAGTATGTCCGTTTTTCGACGTAGCCGTAGCCGCTATGGGCGCGAGCCCTTAATCGAACCGTTTCAACGAAACGTTTTGTGCTCTCGGGTTCAACAGCTCGAGCTCGAGCGAAGTTAGTAGAGTCTTTGATCGCAACCGCTAAGACGCGCCTCGTTGTTCCGCATTCAATCAAAAAAAAAAAAATCAAAGTTATTCTAGTGCAGTGACCAACAAAACAAAAAACTGAAATTTAGAACAATAAGTGCCGAGAAGGCCGATTATTTTGTGATTTTATAACAAACAAACTTTTTCATCGCGTCGTGCAATCATCGACAGACAAAACAAACAGAAAACCGATCAACATTAAGAACCTTAAATTCGCGTCGCGCAACCGCCGACAAACATAAAACAAGGAGAGAACCAATCCACCGTCCTCAGCATCATATACAGGTACATTTGCCTTTATTGTCCCTGACATTAACAATTTCAATTGCAAAACAATCAGGATTATAGTTAACTCTAGCATTAAAATTGCAAGACGCGTACTGGGAGAGCGGAAATTTTTCACAGCAAGGGTAGTGATAAACAACCTCCATGTCAGGAGCGGGCCGTGTAGATAGACTTTCATACATAAGCTTAGTTTTGTTGCTTATAAGGAGCAAACCAGAGCCTCAGAATTTGCAAGTTGTAATTTAGTTCAGAAAGAAGCTCTACATGCGAAGATGTCTTATAGGAAAATCCCAAATTATCAGCAAAAGCTGTGACATGCCCTCTGAAGTCTTGCAGGAAAATCGAGTTTATATAAATTAAAAACAAGATTGGCCCAAGTACCGAGCCCTGTGGGACACCCAGGTTTAAGATTGAAGGAGCGCTTAACGACGTGCCAATTTTCACTTGTTGATGACGGTTAAGTAGGTAAGAGGCGAACCAATCATACATAAAACCCCTAAATCCAATTTTATGAAGTTTGGATAGTAGGATTTTGTGATCCACCATATCAAAGGCTTTGGTAATATCCACAAACAGACAAGCACACAGATACTTGTCATCCAGTCCCTTATGGAGGTAAGTGCTGAATTCCAAAAGTGCGCCTTCTGTTGATAGGGAGGATCTTTAACCAAATTGCTTTGGGCTAAGAAAATTTATTTTATGAAGAAATTCAAGAATACGGCGTTTTACAGCTTTTTCAAAGATTTTGGAAATTACTGGAAGTAGCGAAATGGTCTATAATTTTCTTTAATATTTCTTTTTTTCAGAAAGCTCGATAAAATGGCAAAGCAGTGGATTATACGCTGGAATTGCTGATATGTGAATAAACACATGTAGTATTGACAGTGTTGTTTGCGGAAACGACGATGATAAGCAGTAAGGGTGTGCGTAGATTGCAAGAGTGCATAGAGTGCACCCACCGAGTTGACGATCAGCTACGAAAGCTGAGTTGATGGATGTGGGTCGATTGCAAGGGTGCGTGGAGTGCACCCGCCGAGTTGACGATCAGCTAGAAATGCTGTGTTGATGAATGTGCATGGATTGCACCGGTTGTTGAGTACAACTTGGAGCCGCTGGCTGATCATTTCTTTTTAGCCTCGAATGGTGAGATGGATTTGATAGTCTACGCGCGAGTGGATTCACGTGTGCTTGCAGTTTACAAAAATACTTTTCTTTGACTTTGGCAAACTCCATTTTAACCAGTTCTCTATGTATTCTTTCATTTGAAATAAACCAAGGACTGCGGTTATAGTCCTTAGGATTTTCGACTTAGCTCTTTGCAGGATATCTATGTTGGAATTGCTTGCATTTCCATACAATTGCAAACCACACGTCCATATTGGTTTTATAACTTGTCCGGAGATTTTCTGTTAAGCGTGATGTTATATGCCGACAATTAAGCTCATTTAATTCAGTTCGCCAATTAGAGAGTCAGTCTTGGATTTCGCGGAGATGATTGTGGAGCTTAGAAATTGCGAATCTTATATCCTTGTGTCGGCTTAATATCACTATGTCATCAGCGAATGTTGAAACTGTTGTTCGATCACTAATAGGAATATCTGCAGTATAGAAGAGATAAAGAAAAGGCCCAACAACACTTCTTTGAGGGACCCCTGCATTAGTTTGAAAACTTGTTGTTGTAAACGTATTATGTTTCAGTTGGAACGTTCTATGTTTTAAGTATGACTCAAAGAGCGCGTGGAAATTTAAAGGAACTATACTTCGGATTTTGTATAGCAAGCCTTCATATCAGATTTTGTCGAACGCTTGTTGCACGTCCAAGAATACTGCTGAGCAGTACTCCCGATTCTCATAGGCAAGTCGAATTTCATATGTAATACGATTTACCTGTTCAATAGTACCATGTTGTTTTCTAAAACCGAATTGATGGGAGTGAATAATATGACGTTCTTGTACGTATTTTTTTAATTTGTATATACGTACTTTTTCGATTAATTTTGAGAGACTAGGGAGCAGGCTAATAGGCCTATAAGAGGAAGTTTGGGTAGGATCTTTTCCCGGCTTAGGTACCATTTTAATTACCGACCGTTTCCAATCTTTCGGAAAGTAACCGTACTTTATGACAGAATTAAAAACTATTGTTAAAAATGCTACTGCTACTGAAGGTATATTGTTCAACAGTTTTGAAGTGATAAGATCATGCCCAGGGGCTTTTCCACAAACTAATTCATTTTTAATTGTGTTATTAACTTCACTTTGAGTGATGTTAACGAGAATCCTACGTGTGTTTTCAGGTTGTACTGGGAGATTATATTCGATAGTACTTAGATTTGGTTGGAAAACTTTACTCAGGTGCAATGCAGAGGCATTGTCGCTTTCTCTTAGTCAGAGCGTGCCCAACCATAGTTTGTTCGTGACTCACTGTGCACGGGGGTCTTCAAACCGCGGCTCGCTAACCATAAGGACCCATTATTTGAGCCTCTGGGTGTAAGTTTATGTTTGGCCGATGGTGAGCGGGTTCGTTGCCATTCGCGCCTACATCTACGCTTTGCGGCAACGAGATTTTTAATTTCTTTATTTGTCAGGTTTTTACCTATTCTATATTTAGTGTGAGGAGTCGAATTTTCAGCTGCTGAAATTAAAATCGAACTAAAAATAGTAACGGCGTCGTCAATATGCTCATTGCTTTAAATTTTATAGTTTGTGTGTATGTGGGAACTTATGTACTTTCTATTAGGGATGTGCCGGATATCCGGTAACTATCCGGTATCCGGCGTATCCGGCTGGTTTTTAGATATCCGGCAAGCCCACCGGATATCACTACTATCCGGCCGGATACCGATACATACCGCAGACTTTGATTTGTTCATCTTTGAGTTTTGTTTTTTGTTGAACGTGCAAATTAAATCAGAACAGCTGATTATGCTAAAGCTCAAAAGCAATCGATATTATCATCGATGGTATCGATGTTTTTAAATTTCTTTTAATAGATATTGATCGAAATAAATTAAGTCAAATTAACTTAAATTAAATCCTAACAAACTTAGTAGTTTATGGGAAAGGATAGACGGTCGTAGTATGAGCTTCGATAATGCTTGAAATTGAAAAACATTGATGTTAGTTAGATACTTACAATCAGATTGTTGTTTTTTAATTTTAAGCATTATCCAAGTTTTTATTGCGATTGTCTATTTTTTACCATAAACTAGATTTGGTTATTATTTTTTGTGATAAATAATTAATTTAGTTTAATGAAATTTAAAAACATCGATAATATCAATGGTGGAATCGAATGTTTTCCAGCTCTATATTATACCAATGAACGGCGTTGACAGAAAATCATTTATTTCGGACAATCTGTTCAATTGTGGCCAGCGAAAGTACAATTTCAAACAGAGAAAAAATGTTTCAGATATCCGGCCGGATACTATGTATCCGGCTACATATTTTTTACCGGATATCCGATATCCGGTTATCCGGCAAATTCACTATCCGGCACATCCCTACTTTCTATACCTCAACCAGTTAGTCCTTGGATTTGTTAATCTGTTTGACCTTCAACTTCATGTGGATACTTGTGTAATAGGAATAAAACGGGCTAACGATCTGAGGAGAGGTCAGTTGTAGCTTTTGCAGAAATAAGTTGTCTATCTATACCCATAGTGATTCCGAAATCTAAGAGGTCAGGAATTTTCTGGAGAACTGTTGGCCAATAAGTTGGCTGCCTTGGACATATAAAGTTGGGAATTTTTTTTATTTGAAATTGGCATTATAGTCTCCTGCTGCTAGAAACGTATCGACTAATGTGTTAAAGAAATCTATGAACATTCTTTCTGTTATGCTGAAGCAAGGAGGGCAGTATTTCGCCGATAAAAAGAGATTTTTGTTTCCGACTTTAACGCAAAGTGTTGCTGCTTGAATAAATTCATAGCTATTAGACTCTAGAGCAAAGTGCTGGATTCCCAGATATTGAGAAGAATTTTTTATTTGTAAGGTGAGTTTCGGATAGAAGCATGACGTCTACTTCTTCTTTTAAAAAATTTTGCATTGCCAGTTTATGCTTAGTTAACCCGTTCGAATTCCAGGCACAAATTTTTGGGACACTCATATTTTTGCCAAAAGTGTTGTCATTAAATGTGTTTGCATTTGCACAATGTTATCGAGTGAGCTTTGCATTGTTTGCATAAATTAGACAGACTTTGAGTTAGCGTGGATATTATTATCTCAAGACTGCTGTTATTGTTAGTCGAATCACTGATAGGAGTCGCCGATTTTAGTGTATTTGCATAAGAAACTCCTGGAGTAACAGGGTTGAAATTAAAGTTGTGAGAGGATAATGGTACCGAAACTGTAATATTTTTCGTAGGATTACGAGCTGATTCTATTTTCATATTAATTTGCTTTTTTAGGTCTTGATAAACTACAGGATGATTTCCTTCACAGTTACTACATTTTAGTATTTTGCGATCATTTATTGCATTTTTATTGCAGACTGAACTGTGATGAAGCTCACCACATATTACAGAACCGTTCGCAATGTGCAATATCTTTTTGTGTGACCAAACTCTTGGCAGTGTGCACACTGGATAGGACTATTTCCTTTAAATGGCTCCTCCACTGTAATTTTGCGATGCAAAAGAAACTTCAAACTACACTGCTTAACAAATTTGGAATTTATAAAAAGAAAATGAATATTTGTACAATTTTCCTGTAGATCTCGGCCTCCTAAGCAAGAAAATTTTTTTTAAATTTCTCTATAGAAGAGTTTTTGAGAAAAAAATTTTTGAAATCTTTTTCAGTGCATTTCGTAGGTGCACTTGCTATTTCAAGCATATCTCGGGCCCTGATCTACCGATTTTAATATATATTTTTTTAACTATAGATAATTTAGCTCCCTACAACTTTTACAAACAAAGTTTTTAATTTTCATGAGTAGTTTTAGTGCTAGAGGTGCAAATATACACGAATATTGTGTTTTTTTCTAAAAAAAATCAGGGTACATTTTTCATATAAAAATCTGTAAAAATATAGAAATCGAAGTGGCAAACCCATTTTCAAATTTTTTACGTATAGTTAAGTATTTCTTCGTGTCTAAGCCGACAGACAGACAACCATTTTTGTATCCTATAGTTTGTTCTAACTTATATGAAGAGAAATAGAAAGAGAAGCTTTCAAAGACAAAGATCGCTAGTCCTTTTACATTCCAATGTACTTTCCAGTATTTTTAAGCCTAACTTCGGTTCTGACACTCAACCAAAAAGGTAACAAAGCGCTCTCGTCTATAATCGGTGTATATACCTACACATACAGTTTCCGAACCACCGTCTTAAATAGTTAAATAAACGACTTTGAAGTGACTTTTACAAAGCACATAATTCTCTTCTATTTCGCTTCTCTTTGTTCTTCACCGGCGAGTTAACGAAAGTGCACTTGTAAACATATCGACATATACATATTTCGACAGTCTCCTTTGAACGCAGCTTCTTCATTTTTTTGGTGTATTAAGACTGTTTCGCAGCGTCTTAATTGCAATTTCACATAGCAAGTTCTTAGTCTTTTCGCTTTCGTTTAACTTGTTTACATTTATTAGTATCGATTGAACTACAGTGCGGGACTAAATATAGAGACCAGTTTTTTTTTTTATTAATTCAGTAGTGAAAGTCTCTTGCAATACCTGAATCCACAGTGTCGTGCAAATCTATTCACTTCGATCTCACTATATTGGCGTCGTGTCGGTTCTCATTCCGAACTCCAATTCCTTTTCAAAACAAATTTATTTTCCCTTTATTGATTCATTATGGCTTTTGAAGCATTTATTCGAGCTACTGACAATTTAATCGAATTCGAAGCAAATTTCAATAGCATCGAAAAAGCGAGACATTCCGTGGCGTCGCTAGATATTCATGTAGGAACTGACATTCAAAGAGTACTAACTACTAAAAACTACAACGTAGACTCACATCTAGGCAACACTGAAACGAGACAAGAGAAAGAGACACGACGTACATGGACAGACACTTTTGTATCGTAACGCTGCACACACGTCGTTAAAAATTATAAACTCGATTAAGCTACCAATAAGTAAAAGTTTGTGAATAACAAAACATGTACAGTTCGTTAAAACGCCTAGAACAATAAAATCAAAACAATTTTTAAGTTAATTCGTATTGAATTTAATATCTGAGAACGGCATCCTACATTCATAGTGATGAAGTGCGAATATTATGGAAGCAGGTCAAGGCCAAATATAAGCAATATCTCCAAGCGGTCTAAGATGATGATTCTGAAGATTCGGAGGCTAAAGGGCGTGCACAACAAGCTGTTCCGCTGGTCAAAGCACGTCTACTTAAAGAGTACTTAGATCTCGGGCACATGGTTCCAGTGAGACATAACCCAGATGCTCCCACCGATTCCACATTTTATTTGCCTCATCATGCGGTGATCAAAGCAGAAAGTACCACCACAAAGGTCCGGGTTGTGTTCAATGCTTCGAGTCCGTCCGATAATTCTGTTAGCCGCAATGACGTCCTTTACACAGGTCCAGTGTTGCAAACCGATTGGACTCTTCTTATACTTCAATGGCGTTTTTACAAATATGTGTTAAATGCGGATATCCAGAAAATGTATAGGCAGATTTTAGTCACGCCAACTCATACTCCATTTCAACGGATTCTGTTTCGTCAGGCAGCAGGTCGAGATGTGGAAGACTTTGAATTAAAGACAGTTACATTTGGCGTTAATTGCACACCCTATCTCGCTATATGCACGCTTCTGCAGTTAGCAGAAGACGTGAAAGAATCTCATCCGCTAGCTAGCGAGATATTAAGAAAAAATATGTAAGTTGATGATGTCCTAGCGGGTGATCACTCTATCGATGCAACTATTGCCGCACGCGACGAATTAATGTCAGCGTTGAGTTATGCTGGACTCTCATTGCGAAAATGGGCTTCTAATTGCAAGGAATTGTTATACGACATTCCTAAAGATCATCTTCTTCGCGAATCCTTCCTTTCGTTGACCGAAAATAGTGTCGCTAAAACTCTTGGCATCAGATGGAACGCTCAATCTGATGTTTTCAATTTCCACCCAGATCCTATTCCCGACCACCCCAAATATACAAAAAGGGAGATTTTGTCGCAAATCTCAAAATTATTTGATCCCGCAGGGTGGCTTGCTCCCATAGTAATTTGTGCAAAAATGTTGATGCAGGAAATTTGGGTAGCTCGCGTCGACTGGGACGCTCCTCTTCCGGACTCATGTGTTAACAAATGGAATTCATTTAGAGAAAATTTTCCATTCATTCAAGATAGAGTGCCGCGTTGGGTTAATTATTCCCCTGTCAGTGGTATCAAAATACATGGTTTTTGTGATGCATCAGAAAAGGCTTATGCCGCTGCGATTGACGTTCGCATGCACCATGGTGATAAAATTTCCTCACACCTAATCACCGCTAAAAGTAGAGTAGCTCCCGTCAAGACGCTGTCCGTTCCGCGTTTAGAATTATGTGGTGCCGTTCTTTTAGCCGAAATGATTCAAGCCTTTGCTAATCATATACCTTTTGCAAAAGATCAAGTTTTCTTATGGACTGATTCGACTATCGTTCTAGCCTGGCTTCAAAAACCGCCCTGCCACTGAAAAAATTTTATAGCGAATAGGGTTTCCAAAATTATGCAGTGTCTAGGTCCCGCGCGATGGCTGCATGTCGAATCCAAAGTGAATCCCGCCGAT
This sequence comes from Chlorops oryzae, assembly GCA_020466095.1. Lineage (NCBI taxonomy): Eukaryota > Metazoa > Arthropoda > Insecta > Diptera > Chloropidae > Chlorops > Chlorops oryzae. The sequence continues at coordinate 67,767,941 of CM035807.1, forward strand.
CTGGCTAGTCGGGGAATATCCGCTTGTGAGCTAAAGACTAATTACTTGTGGTGCCATGGTCCAGCTTGGCTTCCTTTGCTCTTGGCACATTGGCGAAATCAAAGAACAACCGCTTCCTTCGAAACGGACATGGAAATGAAGCTTCTGCGATCTCATGCCACTATAGTATACGCTGTCGAAGACATTTTGGAACGATTCTCTAAATATTCTCGAGCAATTAGAGTCCTTGCGTACGTTAATCGTTTTCTGACTCGAATCTGGCCGAAACAACGCGATTCTAGAGAACAACTAGAGGCTAAGACCTTAAACCTTACTAGTAGTGAAATTTCGAAAATTCAACTTTTACTTCTCCAGATCACACAGCGAAGAGCCTACGCGATCGAATATTCGTCGTTAACAAAAAAATGCGTCTCCTCTACCAGTTCGTTATTAAGCTTGAACCCATTCCTAGATTTGAAACAATTAATTCGCGTAAAGGGTAGGTTGGCTGCCAGCCCTAGTCTGTCGTAAAATGAACGTCATCCAATTATTCTTCCATACAATTGCCAACTTGCTCGCCTTTTAGTTAAATACCATCACGACATTTCATTGCACGGGGGAAATTCATTGGTTCTGCGTTTGATAAGAACTCAATTCCCAAGGTGAAAAATCTTATAAAAACTACCATCCATAATTGTAAAGTGTGTGTTATCCATAAAAAGAAAGTTAGATCACAATTGATGGGAATACTTCCACCCGAGGGTACGGTGTTGGAAAGACCTTTTTACACACGGGCCTCGATTTCGCCGGACCCTTTGATATCAAAAGTGCCGCTGGTCGGTCTAGGGTGATAACCAAGGGATATGTTTGTATCTTCGTTTGTTTTGCGACCAAAGCTATCCATCTTGAAGCAGTGTCAGATCTCTCCACTCCCGCATTCTTAGCTGCCTTCAACCGATTTATTTCGAGACGTAGTTGCCCAAGCCATTTATACTCTGATAACGGAAAAAATTTCGTAGGCGCGTCTCGAAAATTAGGTTCCGAATTCTTGCTCGCCACTCGTGACGTAGTATTAGCACAGCCGGTGTACCATAATATTTTGTGGCATTTTATTCCCCCCGGAGCGCCTCATATGAGTGGTCTCTGGGAAGCTGGTGTTCGGAGTTTTAAAACTCATTTTGTTAAGCTAACAGGTTGGCTGATAAGTCCCCGGTCTAACAAAGAAAAACACATTTTTTTGTCAAAATTCGTTTTTATTATTCAACATAGTTCCCTTCAAGAGCGATACAACGATTATAACGACCTTCCAATTTTTGATACCATTTTGGTAGTACTCCTTCGGTTTTGCCTCAAAATAGGCCTCAGTTTCGGCGATCACCTCTTCATTGCAGCCAAATTTTTTCCCTGCGAGCATCCTTTTGAGGTCTGAGAACAAGAAAAAGTCGCTGGGGGCCAGATCTGGAGAATACGGTGGGTGGGGAAGCAATTCGAAGCCTAATTCATGAATTTTTGCCATCGTTCTCAATGACTTGTGGCACGGTGCGTTGTCTTGGTGGAACAACACTTTTTTCTTCTTCATATGGGGCCGTTTTGCCGCGATTTCGACCTTCAAACGCTCCAATAACGACATATAATAGTCACTGTTGATGGTTTTTCCCTTCTCAAGATAATCGATAAAAATTATTCCATGCCCATCCCAAAAAACAGAGGCCATTACTTTGCCAGCGGACTTTTGAGTCTTTCCACGCTTCGGAGACGGTTCACCGATCGCTGTTCACTCAGCCGACTGTCGATTGGACTCAGGAGTGTAGTGATAGAGCCATGTTTCATCCATTGTCACATATCGACGCAAAAACTCGGGTGTATTGCGAGTTAACAGCTGCAAACACCGCTCAGAATCATCAACACGTTGTTGTTTTTGGTCAAATGTGAGCTCACGCGGCACCCATTTTGCACAGAGCTTTTTCATATCCAAATATTGATGAATGATATGACCAATACGTTCCTTTGATATCTTTAAGGCCTCTGCTATCTCGATCAACTTCATTTTACCGTCATTCAAAATCATTTTGTGAATTTTTTTGATGTTTTCGTCGGTAACCACCTCTTTCGGGCGTCCACTGCGTTCACCGTCCTCCGTGATCATTTCACCACGCTTGAATTTTGCATACCAATCAATTATTGTTGATTTTCCTGGGGCAGAGTCCGGACACTCATTATCAAGCCAAGTTTTTGCTTCCACTGTATTTTTTTCCCTTCAGAAAACAGTATTTTATCAAAACACGAAATTCCTTTTTTTCCATTTTTTTTTCACAATAACAAAAGTTGCTTCACAAAAGACGCTCTATCTCACAAACTAATTGACTTACAGACGTCAAATTTTGGCACGAATCATTTGAAGGTTGCCACTATATAAAAATAATATGCATTTAATACTAGCGACGCCATCTATGTGTCAGACCGGGGACTTATCAGCCAACCTGTTAATTGGGATCTGCAAATTAACTTTCGAAGCGTTTATGACGATACTCACACGCATTGAAGCGCGTTTAAATTCGAGTCCTATTTCTCCAATCCTAACGACATCGCGGCCTTGACACCTGGTCATTTTTTAACCGGTGGACCATTGCTAGCTCCTCCGGAGCCTCATATCGATGAAAAACTGTTATCCATTATAAATCATTGGCAACGTCTGAAAGCGCTTCAACAAGAATTCTGTATACGATGGAAAAATGAATCCGTTATTTTGTCGTGACCAGGAGCCTTTTTCGGATTTGCATTGGTACGGATTAGATCTTTCACCTCTTCGAAATGTACGATTATAGGAGGTTCGACGGAAGACGGAATTGTTGTTGTTGGTTGGAAGTCCATGATTTGCGGGTTAGGTTGAAAAACATTTTCTAGATGATTTGCAAGGATGCAGCCTTTTTCTTGGTCACTACGAGCCCAGGATCCATCTGATATTCTAAGAGGAGGTTCACTTACAATTGGCCCTTTAAATTTTTTAGCAGCTTTCCACAAGGAATAGTTGTTTTCTTTCAGTGGACCAATGCCATCAAGGTACTTTTGAACAGCGCGGTTTCTATCTTCGCTTAGTGCTTTTTTAAGGATTTTCGAAGCTTGGTTTAGTTTAAGTTTAGCAGCAGAAGATCTGTACCTTATCCATTCCCGCCTGGCCTGCCTTTTGGTTGCAATGAGGCTATCAATGTCAGTTTGTAGGGTTATATTTGGGTGACACGAAATTTTAACTTTGGTAGCTCTAGTAACTGCGTCGATCAAAACAGTATTAAGGCAGCTTACTGCATCATCAATTTGTTTGTATGACTGAATGAGAATTTCGTTGTTTATTTCCTTACAAATAATATTTTTGTAAGTACTCCAATTTATAAAATAATTTTTCCGCGTTTGAAATGGAGTTGTATTAAAATGGAGGAGGCTTAGGATAACAGGAGAATGGTCTGAGCATAGATCATATGATGGAGTAGCTATTATATCAGTACGTTTTAATCCTTTAGTAACTCCAAAGCCGATTAAATCAGGTGTTTTTCTAATATCTGTTGGCCAGTAGGTGGGATGCTTGGAAGATATAATGTTGAGATCACGACCAAGTGCAGCAAATAATTGTCGTCCTTTTGGGGTAGTCAGCCTAGAGCCCCAGAAAGGATGCTTGGCGTTAAAGTCTCCAGCAGCAAGGAATTTGGGTCCAAGGTCGTCGAAGAATTTACGAAACTGTTCTGTGGTGACAGCAAATCTCGGTGGACAGTAGATAGCGGAAAAAACGGTTTTATCTAAAGCAGAGTATACGCATATAGAGGAAGCTTGCAGATAATTAGTAGAGTAATTTTGCAGTTGATAATGAGCTATAGTATTTTTAATGATAACCATGGGCTTTACCATCTGGGTGAATTGTATGGTAAAATTTGTAGCCATGGATTCTGATGCAGTTTTTGTGAGTTAAATGAGCCTCGGAAATGAGCAAGATGTCAATGTTGTTTCGGTTAAGGAATTTTGTGATTTCTAGGATGTGTTGGCGCATGCCGTTGGCGTTCCAGTGACATATTGTAATAGAGTTAATTTTGATCTTAGCAACACAACAATTAGGCTTTGGCTTTGCATCACACTTTGCATAATATTTTTCAACATATTTTGCATGAAGTCCATGAATCTGTCCATTTTCGCTGTGAAGGAAGAGAGCATTGATTCCAAACCCGGAGCTGGAGTCGAGGTTGTAGAATTTTTCGTAAATTGGCTTAGCACGTTTGCGTAGGTAATATGAGGAGTTTTCGGTGTGTTAGGTTTCGAGAGAGCGGCTGTGTTTGATGGCAATAGTGGGAATTGTTCAAATTGGAAGTTTGGGGCGTTATAAGTTTGGACCCGGTGTCTTTGATTAGAAGTTCCCATTTTTTGTCTTAAAGCGGAAAAGACTGGGCAGCCTCTATAATTGGCTGTGTGGCAGTCACCGCAGTCGGAGCACTTTCTGGCATCTTGATTAGATTTATCTTCAGTGCATTTATCGGAGGTGTGGATTTTGACACATACAACGTAAACGGATGGAAGTTTGTAGTAAGACTTGGTATGTCCATATTCTTGGCAGTTGGTACACTGAACAGGGAGCTTACGTTTAAGCGGTTCCTCGACTACTACTTTTCTATTTAGCAGGCAGTGAAGCGAGTAGATGGGATGTATCTCCCTACCTTTTAGTTTGATCCCATCAGGGAGAAGTTCAACCTTGTACATAGGTTGAGGTTGTCTTTCTCTATTAAGTATATTGAATACACTCTTAGTTTCAAAGTTTTTTTTCTTTAAGTGCTTCTTGTATTTCTTTCGTATTTACTCCAGGTTCGATACCTTTGATCACGACATTAAGACCCTTACAACTCTTAAGTTGGTAGGTGTAAAAGTGCTTGAGTTTTTTTTTCTAAGTCATCAATGACTTTACGATAAGCTTCTTCGTTAAGAATTTGCAATTTCGTTTCATCGATATTACCTTTTTTAAGGGGAACAACGTGGAAGTTGTTTTTCCCAATTAAATTTGCAAGACAGTTTACTAGTGTGCTAGAGTTTTTTTCTCTTAGATACTCCGGAGGTGGTCTTATTGTTTTTGTTTTATTGCTTACTTGCGTTTCGTCGCTTAATTCACCCAACACATGAAAGCGGTTGCTACTGTTTTCTGTGTTTTGTACTTTTTGCATTTTTTCCTTTGTATTCTTATTTGTGTCTTGTGGACTCAACTTTCGTTTAGTTATTTTGGTGTCCCGTTCAATGCCAATTTGTACTTGTGTTGTTTTTTTCGCAGCACTTATAATTTGATTTTTGTTTGTCGGTTCAGTATTATTTGGTGTTTGCTGTTGAACACATCAGGGCAAAGGTGACGTACTCGGTGTCAGGTCAGAAAAGTGAGCAGCTAATTCTTTAACAATAGTTGTTGTATCATCAGTGGCTTTAATATTTTTTTCCATTTGATCACTGCATAGATGTATATTTTCTGCTGCAAAAGACAGAGAGGAACTTCTTTTTCTTATGTGAGACCCTGGTTGCAAGGTAGTTTCAGATGGAGATCTAGTAATAGGCATTTAACTAGGAAACTGTGTTCACAAAGAAGCCAGGAATCATGTCTTTAAAAATTATGGAGTATACTTCTAGGCCAGATGAAATACTTAGTCTAAGCTTATAGATTTTTGGCTTAGCTAAGTACTTATCTGAAAATGAAGTTAGTCAAAGCTTTTGTTTTTTGTCTAAGCTAAGAACTTATCTGAACTGGATCAATTGATCAGCTGATGCACTTTGATGGTTTAGAAGCTCACGAACAAATAACAGCTCTTCTGGTTGAATCCGGCCGATGTCACGATTGCACTCCAATAAACCGGGCTGCTCCAGAATATGCTCTATCGATCGGTGTATAAAATCCTTTTTTTAAGCCTTTTGGACTTTAGAATAAGCGGTTTTAAATATGAGGACTATGAGGAATATGAGGAATTTTTAAAAAACATCATTGGTTTTTTTGCAATAAAAAAAACACAAAAGGACAGTTATTTCTGGGACAGTCTTTATATTTATATATATATTACAGATTAACCTAATTAATTTAAAAGTTAGAAAATAAGTCTCGTTTTGTTATTTTTGATTAGGCTTATTTGGTCAGTGTTCGCTCAATGCAATTGAAAAATTAAAATTTCAATTAATTTTTCCTTCCCAACGTTTCGACGGTTCTTTTCCGTCATCTTCAGGGGTATTTTATTTTTTATTTTTTTATTTTTTTTTTTTTTTTTTTTTAACGGGTTTTTATTATTGCATCTTCATATCATATGAACTAACAACAAGTTAATGAATCTTAAAACTAAAACAAAAACAAAACTAAAAAAAAAATATATATTAATATTATATGACTTTCAGTCCATATGACTTTCAGTCAAATCCATAGGATTTTTTCCAGGAGAATTTTTTTTATTACAAAAATTTAAAGGGGATTAGTTGTGAGACAGTGATGGCAAGTCACGCCTTTTTAGCCTTGAGGAGCTGTTTGTTAGCAACAAATTTCTAGCTAGTGGGTTCGGATGTTGGGACAACCGAGTGCAATATTTGCGGCTTAATGAAATAAGCTCGTTTTTAACCATCGGGGTACAAAGGTCTTTATGTATGTTTTCATTTTTTATAAACCATGGAGCACCAGTTATAGTCCGAAGAATTTTGGACTGTGAGCGTTGGATAATGTCTATTAAAGAGTACTGGCTTTTCCCCAGAGCTGGGAACCATAAGTCCATATAGGCTTTATTGTTGCGTTGTAAAGAAGCACTTTGTGTTCGAGCCGCAATCGGGACTTACTGTTAAGAAGCCAGTGCAGTTTTTGGGCGCTCAGCTTCATTTGGGTGCGTTTAGCCTCAATATGCTTGCGCCACGTGAGACGGCGATCTAAGTAAATGCCAAGATACCTCACTTCATTGGCTTGTGGAACATGAGTGTTATTAAGCATAATAGGGGGTCAAGTTCCGCGACGCAACGTGAAAGTAATGTGGGTGCATTTACTTTCATTTACTTTTATTCTCCAGTTCGCAAGCCAGTCTTCAACGGTATGAAGATGATTATTAAGAACTCGAGAGACGACCACAGGAACAAAATTGCTGTATCATCTGCAAATGTAGATGTGAAGAGTTCTGGGGATACAGGCAGGTCAGCCGTGTAAATCAGGTATAGCAGTGGCCCTAGGACACTACCTTGAGGTACACCTGCTGAAATGTCAAATTCATTTGTCGTGTGTGTTCCATATTTGATTTGGAACTTCCTTTCAGAGAGGTAGGATTGTAGGACTGTGTGAGTGTTTTCGGGAAGGGTATGTTTAATTTTAAACATTAAACCAGAGTGCCATACTTTATCAAAGGCTTGCGAGATGTCCAGAAATATGGCGGAGCAGTATTTCTTTTTTTCAAATGCGTTTCTGATTTCGGTGGTAACTCTGTTTACCTGTTCAATGGTGCCATGGCTTTTACGAAAACCAAACTGGTGCTCGGGAATAGCTCCAGAGTTTTGCAAAGGTGGTAAAATTTTTGCTAAGAGACATTTTTCAAAGACTTTTGAGAGTACTGGCAACAAGCTAATTGGCCGATATGATGATGGAAGTGATATATCTTTTCCTGGCTTAGAGATCATAATTATGTTCGAAATTTTCCAGGGTCTAGGGTAATATCCTAGTCTCAATATTGCGTTGAATATGAAGAGGATTAACCTTGTTGCTACAGTGGGGAGTTGTTGCACCATCTGTGGGGTTATAAGATCAAAGCCTGCAGCCTTTTTTGTGTTTAGCTCGCCAATGATAGTCTTGATCTCCTTGTGCTGAAATTCGCCTATATTTTCGATTGAACGAGGGTTTATTTTGGGAAATTGAAAATCGTTGGTGCGTGGGTTGGGCTTAAAAACGTTTTCAAGATACTTAGTAAATACATGCGCTTTTTCTTCGTCCTTTCTAGCCCAGCTTCCAGTGTTAGTACGCAGTGGTGCTACGTTTGTTTTGGGTGCCTTCATCTTTTTATTTGCTTTCCAAAGAGAATAGTTTGATTCTGCTGTGGGGCTCAAATTTCGAGTGTAATTTTCTAGATTAGTTTTCAGATCATTATCAAGAGCTTCTCTCAGGCGCTTAGTCGCTTGCACTAAGTTAACTTTCGCGGTGGGTGATCGTTGTCGCTGCCATTCCCTTCGTAGGCGTCTTTTTTCTCGTACAAGAGTTTCGATCTCGCTTGAAGTATATCTTCGAGGTTCTTTTGGCTTGCTGATTATTTTTGGGGTTGCATGAACTGCTGCCGATATCATGATATTGTTTACCTCTGTTACGGCATCGTCAATATCACATTCGCTTCGGAGTATAGAGCTCTCGTTCAAATGCGAGCTTATATATTTTTTGTATTAAAGCCAGTGGGTTTTATTTATTACAATTCTGCCGGGTTTTTCGATGAATGAGGCCAAGCCCATCATTTTAATTATAACAGGGGAATGGTCGGATGAAAGATCGAAATTGGGTTCAGCATGTACTTCGCTACGATCGAAGTTTTTGCTGATCGCAAAATCAATGAGGTCGGGTTTTTTTTTTTGTAAATCGGACGGCCAGTAGGTGGGTTGACCTGTTGTTATACAGTCAAAATTTTGATGACTGTTTATAGTTAGTGAATATAACTGTCGGCCTTTGGGGTTTATTAATCTTGAGCCCCAGTGTGGGTGCTTGGCATTATAGTCTCCAGCTGCTATGAATTTGTTTCCGAGCGTTTTGAAGTACTCCATGAATTGAGTTTCAGTAACTGAGTACCTGGGAGGGCAGTATACTGCACTTAAGGCGACAATGCTGTTACCATATTGCAGTGAAATGGAGGTTGCTTGCAAATAATTTAATGAAAAGTCATCCATTGAACTGTGTTTTATTCGGGTTCTTATCAGTATACCGGTGCCGCCGTGTGCCTTTCCATCTGGGTGATGAGTGCCATAAAACGTATAATTTTTAATAGTAAAATTATTTTTGCTTGTGAGGTGGGTTTCACTGACGAGCATTACGTCAATTGAATGTAATTCAAGAAATTTTTGAATTTCAAGCTTGTGTTGTCGAATGCCGTTAGCATTCCAATGACAAATTTTTAGGACACTCATTTCTTTGCAATTAGAATTTGCAAGAGTTGGCTTTGAGCCCGCATCATCTCTTGCAGCATTGATTGCACAGTTGAAGTGAACTGCATCATGCAGTTTGTCAAATTCGAGATAATTGATTCCAAATTTGATATGGCACCTTGAGGGTGTACCGCCGTGTTCGATCTGACAGCGTCAGCGTACGAAATAGTCATAGGAGTACGACCAGGATGTGCTGCTGTCGCAAGAGATACTTGAGCTTGGGTCGCAGTGTTAGACTTTACTGCGTCAGCATATGAAAATGCTTTGGGAGGAAGAGCAGCTGATGCTGGCCCTTGCTGGCTCGGCAGGAAGTTCGGAACTTCTTGATGAGTTTTCCGCTTGGGTTGGTCTTTTTTTTTTATTGCCATGTAGATTGGGCATCCACGATAACTCGCTTTGTGGTTACCACTACAGTTGCTGCATTTTCTTACATCAGGGTTGTCTTGATCAACTTGACAAGAGTTCGAAGAATGCCGATCTCCACATGTAGCGCACACGGGGTGCAATGTGCAATAGTTTTGCGTGTGACCAAATTCTTGGCAATTAGAGCATTGAACCGGTCCTTTCCGCTTATGAGGCTCTTCGACCGTAATTTTGCGGTGTAGCAAAAATTGCAGATTGTATATTGGGTGGACCTCGTTCTTTTTTATTTTTTGGGAGTTGGCTGAAGGATCAAGCTCAATGCGATATAGGGGTTGCGGAATATTTTGTTTGTTTCTAATATTAAAAACGGTTTTCGTTGGAAAACCTGCAGCTTGCAGAGCGCCTTTGATCTCTGCTGGGTCAACTGAAGGCTCGATGCCTTTTATTACTACCACTAAACCTTTGCTTGCTTTAAGCTGGTAGGTATAGTAGCTTCTTTTGAGTGTATTAAAGTGATTCATAAAGTGATTTTATTTTTCTGAAAACAATTAAATATTAACAATTTTTCCCTTTCAAACATAAAATGACGCACTTACAGAAAAAAAAATTTTTTCCTTCCATTGAACTTTAAAAATTATTTTTGAACATGAATTACAAAAATCTTTTTTTTTTAATACATTACATTTACTTGTATATTTGCTTGTCTTGCTTGTGAAGAGATGATTGAGACGATTTGCTTTCTCATAAGAGCGAACTCTGCTCTAAACCCGATTGAATTTTTGTGTATTTGAGTGTGTTTGTGTGTCGCGTAAATTGAACGATGAACATGTTGAACGCGCATTGAAATCGCCGGCGTCATTTTTTCCATTTTAGAGTGTCCTATCATCGATTTAATAGACGTTATCACGTCAAAAAAAAAAAAAAAAAAAAAAACACAGATCAGTGATATCAAACGAAATGAGAATTTCAAAATCCATTTAGTTCTAATCAAGGTGTATTTAACAAGGTGATATCAATATTACAACAAAAACCACAAATCTGAAACTAAACTGTCAAATTATAAGTATGAAAATTTTCGACTTTTTAGTTTCCTTGCAACAATAAAGCAATGTGTTTGTTTTAGATTTGTGTTTTTCATATTTCAAACGTTGCCCCGAAAAGCCTCAACGTCATTGATTATCCTTACATTTTTGTCAAATGCAAGTACAGTAGAATCAGCAAAAGTTAATCGATTTGTCCCAGGGGTAATCAGCTTTTCCGATTTATTAACTTTTCCATATGTTTTTCAAAATCGACAAAATGAAAGAAATAGAGACTACATGCATAAAAATATGTTTTTGCTTATTTTATTTAGGGTGGTAGTTACCAGGCCGGTTTAAGTAAATTCTAATTCCGATTTATTAACTTTTCCATATGTTTTTCAAAATCGAAAAAATGAAAGAAATAGAGACAACATGCATAAAAATTTATTTTTGCAAATTTTGCTTATTTTATTTAGGGTGGTAGTTACCAGGCCGGTTTAAGTAAATTCTAATTCCGATTTATTAACTTTTCCATATGTTTTTCAAAATCGAAAAAATGTAAGAAATAGAGACTACATGCATAAAAATATATTTTTGCAAACATAACATGCTTATTTTATTTAGGGTGGTAGTTACCAGGCCGGTTTAAGTAAATTCTAAGCTTTCGCTGAAATTTTCGTTGTTACCAAATCAATTAAACCCGGTTTATTACACCATCTAAGAAGTCATAAATTTTAAGAAAGAAAATGTTCGAAAATTCGAAGAGCAGAGAAAGCTAAAAAAAACATATGTTTAAAAAAAATTCATTAGAAAAAAATACTTTTGTTCAAATTTTTGCGTTTTTCGATCGGCCTGCTAGTTTGAAAGAATTTTCGAAAATAGCAAAAACAATGAAGCAAAAAATAGAGATAGCGTACCTACTCAGTTAAAAAAAAAAAATTCTACTACGCATCTACGTCATCAATGACCCTGTCTGATTGTGAGTTATAGAATTAATTGAAAATAGATATTTTGATGGTTTTTCGGTAGTGCCCCCTTGTCTATATGCGCTTGTCTGTCGATTGCGTGACATGTGTGAATTTGTGTGTGCGATCAAAGCCATAAGTATTTGGACGTTTGCATATTTTTGTCTTGTCTGCTTGTGTGTGTTTGTGCGCCGCGTAAATTGAACGATGAACATGTTGAACGTACATTGAGTTTTCTGTCGTCATTTTTTCGCAGATCGAATGGCCTATCATTGATTTAATAGACGTCATCCCGTCAAAAATTGGGGACGTTTTTGTCGTTCTTATCTCATAACTATACGGCTTCATTTCCTCATTCTACCCGAAACTCATGCAGGATGACTTCATAAGGTGTGTGGCCTTATTTAGGGTATGAGTTCTACAGGCCATACGGCGGGCTCCGCTGGCTATGATTGTTACCGGAGCTATTTTCAATGTCGGAGGAACTGTTTTCGGATTAATTATGATCGGGCGATTTTTATCAACGGAAGAGTTATGATCGGAACAGTTTATAATGACGGAAGAACTGTAATCGGAACTATTTGAATCAACGGACGAATTTTGAACGGAAAAAATTTTATTAAGGGAGCTCTTGACTACGAATCATCGATAAAATCAGGAATGTAATACTTCTTGTTTTTATTTTCGCATGCACTCGTGGGCCGGCATAGCCTTTTGTAGCTCTTCTCATTATCAACTGCTCGGTGCACACCACTCAGCGCTTCATTTGATATAGACTCTTTATTACCATTTTTTTAACATAACAACCTTAATTCCTAATGCTTTCAAAACGTTACAGCCTAATAACACTGAATAAGGTAAAACGTAGTCAGAAACAATATATACACTAATTTTACATGATTTTCTTTGAAATGAGATGCTTACAGGAATTTTCCGGTTTTTTTGAATTTAAATTTTCCCAATCCATCAAAACTGGAATTTTTTTTTTGTCTTATTGAATAATTTGGCGGGAGCGATTGATGATTTAATGAGACTGATTGGGCTGCCGGAATCAAATAGAGAAATTGAGCTATTGTGGGGTGTAACAGAGCTATCGGATAAAAAGGTGACACCAGATTTCTTTCTTTTGTCCAAAATAATTTTCAGCCTCAAATTGCTCGGAAAGATTCTCGCTTATGACTCCGACGTTGTTGATGTTACTTGGTGGTGGGGTAGGATAGTATTTAATGAAATGCTGCAGCGATCCGCACCGAAAGCATAACCCCTTTTATCGACGAGGTGCCCGACGTATAGCGCTTAAGTGACCCATGGAACAAATATAGCACCGGATCACGGTTTCCTTTCCTTTTTTATCATCCCGGACACTTTGCGTTTGTCACGCAGTTGAGTATAGCGGTGAGCTAGTTGTTTAAAATGAGCCAGGATACAGCAGGGCGATATCGGCAGTACGATCGTTGAAATCATCCAGTATGAATTTTATAGTCTGCATTCCATATATTTTGGAACGGGCAGCCAAATCTTGCATTTTAAGTATGTACCCGGTTACCGAATGTTCACTGGGCTTGAACGTAGTTTTACGATGTTCTTCAATTAAATTTGCAATAGTGTTGGTGCACGAACAATTTTCCAGGAAATTTTGACGAAATTATAGTTTTTGGATTTGTTGAAGTGTAAAAATATTTCAACATCTGCTCCTGGTTGCATCAATCGACGTAAAGCACGAAACGTAACGTATCACTGCCATTTACCAAGTCGCATGCCCGTTCAAAATGCACGAGTCATTTAACGGCGTCCTGCTTTTTGCCAATTTTGAACTAGCTTACCGAATGTCGAACGTCTTCAAAAGCTGCGTTCCAATCCAACTCGCGAAAATTTTGTGCATTAACAGCTAACTCGGCTATCTCACGCTACAAAACGGCAATTCGTTGATTTTTTTTGTTATATACGCAGCTGCGCCTCTATATTTTCCTCGAAATTTAGCTCGTCTTCCCGTTGTAGTTGTTGCTGTCGCTGCTTCTGGTGCGAGTTTAGATTTTCTTCGAATAAGAACTCGTCTCCTGCTGCAGGTCTTGTTGCTGATGTTGTTCTTTGCCAATTAAAATTTCGTCGTCTGCATTTTCTTAAACTGCTACCAAATATCCACAATGATCACACAGCTTTTGGAAATTAACATTGACACTAGTTCCATCTTTCGAACTCTGCTTGAAAAGTTGAAACAATGGACGAAATGTTGAGGTGTTGGGACCTCGATTCCGTTTTTCCTAAGCCAAGCTTGGATGGCATTATTATATTTTCGTTTTCTTTTACGTGGGAAGAATCCTGCTTCTGACGTTTTTATAGTTATATATAAATTTCTACAATGCGTCTTTTCTTGACGGCTACGGAACAACGAATATATCTTATTTTCTTTTCTTTTTTTTTCTCTTGGTATTACCGGCCCTTTCCAGACTACTTATTCTAACTACTAACTACTATATCTAACGCTATTTCTCTGGCAACTCACACAGTTTCTTGTAATTTTGTTATCTGCCCCTTCTTTGTTATAAATGATTTTCAGGTTAACCTTATAAATAAGCAAAATCTTTGGGTGCAGACGAAAAGAGGTTTTGAATTTAAAATTAAGTGTATTCAAAGATATACTTACTGTTGAGTGAAGGGCTGTGGTTATAAGCTTTGACATTGTTCCTTCCAAAGTCTTAACTGATCTTAGGGGTTTGATACAAAAAGCTTCTTTACTACCATGTAGAGTTTGTTTAGCACGAAATAATATTAGTAACTGTAATTAAATGCTAAAATTTTTAGGTCTAACTCTTCCAAAATTTCAAATTTGGGTAATTTGGTACTAAATTTTTTTACATTTTGTTATTGTCTATATTTCCAGAAACCAAGAAGTACCATACGCTTTTTTAATCGGACGGATTGTTATACTGTGCACGGCGAAGATTGTGAAACTGTTTCCAAAATTGTGTACAAATCTACAAAATTTATTCACAACACGCCAAAAGGAGTGTCTGAAGATATTCCTTATGTTGTGCTTTCCAAACTTAGTTTTGAGCATGCTGCGCGTGAGTTACTGTTGGTACGAAATTTTCGTGTCGAAGTGTACGGAAAACATGCGCATGGAAAAGATTTTCATCTAGAGTTTCGAGGATCACCTGGCAATTTACTCCAGTTCGAAAATATTTTATTTGGGAATAAGGATTTTCTTGTTAATAACATAATAATATCTCTTCAAATAAGACCCAACTCGCGTGAAAGAAAAATTGGAATTGCGTCAGTGGATCAAAATAACTGTTTGTTTCAGTTATTGGAGTTTAGCGACGAGGATGTGTTTACGGCATTAGAAGCAATTATTGTGTTGTTGTCGCCTAAGGAATGTTTACTTCCTTCTTTTAAGGACGATGTAAGTATTACCTAAGCTTAGGACCGTTAAGCCAAATACCTTATAACTACCAAGATTTCTAACACGCATACAAACGAAGAGCGCAAGGCGAATGAAATTTTGCAAAATATACAGTAAGCGAGGAAGAGCGGAAATATTTGTTGCTCTCTTATTGTGTCTTATTGTGAAAAAGCGGTCCGTTTGTCTTCGTTTTTCAAATTTTCAGAGCAAATAAGAGATCAAGAAAATCCTAGTCGGCAATTCGTTCATTCGTGAATTCACTGATGACATGAGTGAAAATTGCAATGTCGAACAAATTCATGAGTATTAAGCAACGAAAGCGAGCCGAAAACGAACAGCCTTATTCTAAATACTCCCGGGGAATTTTTCCTTGTGTATTTAAAAATTTTCTCGGTTTTTAAGCACACAGGGAAGCGAATATAAAGGAAGCAAGAATTTCCAACATTACTAAGCAGAGGTCATCACATTCGTTCTTTTAATTCCCCTAAGACTACTCAATTTGCTGCGGAGCAAAATTCTTGAAGAAAATATTCCCGCTGAATATTCATTTAAAATTCCATTGGAAAAAAATTAATCGCCAAACCGTACATCTTCCAACTGCGATGCATGAATGTGTGTGCACACAAATCATATATAATATGTTTGAAAAACGAAGACAAACCTGCAGTAATGAGCCGGCCAGTTTCCTAAGAAGGACTGGCCCTTGACCGGTACAAATGATACCTGTTATTTTATGGCAGTTCGCTCCATCAAATTCGGCTGGCCGGCGGTCGGTATTTAACGGGTTAATTTAACGGTTCCCGGTAAATGTCACTTTCATCAACTTAGAAAAAGTGTACCTAAGAATTTGGTTTTTATTTTCCTTGTTTGACTAGCCTTAAACCAGACAAAATTACGACAATTGACTCAAACAGAACTGACCTACGGTCAACCGTTTTGCGGACCGGTCCTTCTACAACGACTGGTACATGTTAAAATGGTCAGTTGAATATGTGCATCAAGTTAGCTTGCACTTTTTCGAATTTCCCGAAAAAAATTATTGTGCTGTAATGTGCCCAGTTTTTGCTATCATGTGCCGTTTCGAAAAAAAAAATTCCTCAAGGGATGCCATTTTTATGAGCAGATCCTTTTTTACGTGTCAAGTTAGCCGGGACTTCATTTTTCAATAATGTGACGAGAGAGGCCATAACAAAGCAGACTTTTGCCGCAAGAATTGACCCAACAATCAGCTCGTGGATTAGCAACATCCTAGAGCTAAGACTCATTACCGGAGTCATGCAGTTTACCAACATCGTGATCTACGAAAACTTCTTTGAAACTTTTCCGAAGAAAAAATAGGTCCAAAATCAAAACTGACCCCCCTTTTCGGCTTAAGTTTTTTTAAAAGCAATTCAATGTATGAGATACATGTACATTATACTGTTTATTATTTTGAAAATTTTGATCGATTTCAAAGCGCCGGGCGGAAAAAGTTTCCATTTGGAATAAAACTGACTGGTTTCGAATTTGGAGCCGGTCAGAGGAAAATTGATGGTCGCGCTATGGCTCTGAAAAATAAAAAAAATTTTGTATGGGATTTAGTGTGCCCATCCGTTATTTATAATTACTTTTTTGTTTTGGGTTCTGCGGGAAACGCCCTTGAAATGTGACTTTGTAGAGAATAGATTCACTTTTTTTTTAAGACCTAAAACAACAAAATCGGTTCATATTGGGCCGAACTGGGACGTCTTTAAGTCAAAATTTTGAGGTTTTTAAAAGATGCATGCACTTGGAAGCCCTTGGTTGCCGCCAAAAAAAAAAGAATTAACATATTTGCTATGCATATTCGAAAAATATACAAAATTAGCCTTCAATCGAGCCTAGTATGAAGAATACAAGGGCGGTTCAATAAGTTCCCGTGTTAGAAATGAAGACACGATTAAAATATTTTTTTTGTTTTCAACATAGTCCCCCTTTATAAAGATACACTTCTCCCAACGTAGCTGCCATTTTTAAACCTCTCCAAACAATAGGATTGAGTGAACTCTCCAAAACACGCCTCTGTCTCGGCGATTACTTCCTCCTTTAAGCCAAATTTTTTCCCCCCAAGCCATTTCTTCATGTTAGGGAACAAACAAAAATCGCAGGGAGCCAGATCGGGTGAATAAGGGGGTGCGGCAGCATTTCATAACGCAATTCATGCAGTTTGGCGGTGACAACTCAGGACGAATGTGCTGGTGCGTTGTTGTGAGTTATGCTCAAACATTTCCCATTACCTGTCCCCTCTTTCCTCCGCCACTGTACATTGAAAACCAACAGTGAAATTGCGCAAGTAAATAACAACAACAAAGAACAAGCACTAACGCAATAACCGAGAAATGATCGAGTAAGCAGAATTGCAGCCACGAGCGAATACTAAAGTCAACAGCACCAGTCGCGGTAATATGCAACTCAACATTATTATTGTCCGTTTTTCCCGCTGTCGCTACGCAGCTAAATCCCACCAGCGGCGAAAAAACGGGAAAAAGGAGGGCAGCACTTCGAGCCCAGCTGCTCGCCACTTTTTCCCGCCGGGCTTGACTGGCAACACCGGTGGGTTTTAAATAATATTCCAAAAAAGAACAGTTGCAAGTGAAACACGTCCGCGATTTTCTACCACGTTCCGATTTAAAATACGAGTCAATCATGTAGATTTTCGAAGTGACAAGTTCGCGAAAAATAACCGATCCGCAATCCGAATTTAAAGTACCCGTACGGGCCGCGTTCGCGTTTTAATCATCGAAATATTATTGCCAATAGTGCTACCAGCACCACCAGCATCGGAAATCCAACAGAACTACCATAGAGAAGCAACGTCAACCGCGACCGTAGCAGAAGGAACGGCAGTCTAAGGTACGTGATCTTTTGTCGATGTACATACGATTCCCCTTTGCCCCATTTCGGTCGCAAGACCAATAATTCTTTACGGGCCCAAACAATTATGTAGGTTGAATGTTCTGAGGTAATATTGGCAACGGACCTACGACAACATTCAAGCGACCGAAGAAAGTGCATGAAGTCAAAGGGTCGCTGAGAAAGCACCAGATCAGCATTATGTTCCTATAAAAGCGGAGCTTGAATCCATGGAAAGGCAGATTGATCTTTACGTTATTTACGAAGACATCTCAGCTCTATCGCACGTACTTACCAAGAAGCCACGACGATTGGAGTTTAATAGTAAGAATAGGGAAGTTTTCGAGTATTTAAAAGGAGCTAGGATACATAAGAAACCTTGTTAGACATAAGGATTTATATTTATTAAATAAAAGGATTGCAAACTGACAATCTTATCTTTTATTTAAAGGAATACAGGATTGTATGACGTTCGTACCTATCAAAGTGCCACGGCGTCATACCTTTTAATCCCCGTATCCCAACATAATTAGCGCAGCCGGTATTCGACTGACTTTCAGTTGGATCGAACTCAGTTCTCTAAAAGTTTTTTAAACTATTGATCGTTGTGCGGTTTGATTTATGACGCTATTCAGCTAAATTGGGACTGTGACAGTCTTAAACAGTAATTAGTTATTACCAAACTTGCAGAAAAGCTCGTCAAATTGAACTGCATAAGCGATTGTAATTTTTAAGCAAAGTTTATATCGACAAGGTTCGCTTGCCAATATAACTGAGCAAAAAGCTTGAAAGAAAATTGAAATTTTATATCAAAAGTGTACATACATGATGGGCTACGAAAATTCGCCTTGAATTGGGGCTGTGACAGTCTTAAAAAGTAATTAGTTATTACCAAGACAAGCCGAATAAATATTCGTATGCAAGATTGTATGATAAAACGCTGTTAGAATATTTTTTTTTCATATCCTATTGTCAAACAGCTGGTATTTCTGTAAATAAAACAAAACGTAAATAAAAAGCAACGGTAGCAGTCCCAAAAACAAAAATAAAAGCAGAATAAAATAAAAGCAACGGTAGCAGTCCCCAAAAAACAAAGAAAAGCAGACTTAACAAAAAGACGAAGAGAATACTGGAAGAAGCAGAACAATGAAACTGGTGAGTGCTTTAAAATATATTTTTTTTCCTTGAGTCCCATTTGATAGGAATTTTTTTTTTTTTCGCTAAAGAAAGTTAATTTGCTCCAGCCATATGGCCAAAGAAATAGAATTTTTAAAAGAAAAATTAAAATTATTTGAAAACGATTCAGACGCTATTCTTAGAGAAGCAAAAGAGCTAGTACGGGAGGCTAACTTAACGAAAGAAATTTCACAATTAATAAAAGACCACACAGTGCTAGGGCAATTTTCAAAAATTGGAGAAGCTACCTATCTAATCAATCGAGTCAAAAATACAGTTAGCGCATCAGAAAAAGCCACAGAAGAAAAGATTCAATTGTAAGAAGATACTATACAGGGTTTGACACGAGCATGCAAAAATTTTAAATAACAGATTGACGTTCAGAATAATTTAATAGAAGAATCGGAAAATAATAATCAAGAATTAAGGGAGTCATTAACTAAAGCAGTCGGGAGCGAATTAGCTCAAACGGTAGAAAAGGATAAAGCGCGGTTAAAAGAAAGCGAGGAACAAGTTAAGAATTTTAAGCAGGAGGTCAAACGATTGAGAGTCTCCCTAAAAAGCGTTTGTGACACTGCCAATTCACCAAGCCCTAATCCAGTACGCAGAACCAAAACAATTAGCACGAACACGGATATTCTCGTACTTCCGACAAGTCAAAGTTTAATAGACGAACAAAATTTTTCAACACCCACAAATCCAAAATTACCAACAATTAGTATCAACATGACGCACCAACTACAAATAGATGAAGTAATGGACAAAGTTAATCGCTTGGTACCACATTTTGCAGAAAATAATACTACAGACATGAGTGCAGAAGTTTTGAAATTTATTACAGGATTAGAATTAGTCAAGAAAGCTTTAAGTAACGTAGACTCCGAGACTATTTTACTTTGCATTAAACAGAGATTGACAGGAAAAATTTTTATAAAAGCTAATCAACTTAAATTCAATAGTATCGACCAATTAGCCGATTTTATTAACAAAGAATGTTTACCACGTCGAAATCTTGAAATTATTAGAACGGAGTTAGCAAATTCAGAACAGAACTTAAATGAATCAGCATCTACATTTGGAAGAAAGATAGAGTCCTTGCTTAGAGAGGCAGAAGAAGTGATTGAAAAATTATGGAGCCAAAGCGAAGCGGTATCCGCACTTAGTGAATACAGGTGTTTAGCAACAAGGAGATATATTTTAGGTATCAGAGACCCTTTCATGAGGCATCGTTTAGAGTTGCATAAGCACCAACCTATATCAGAGATAATAAAAGTAGCGGAAGAATCAGAAGAAATTGATTCAGTCTCAGTGAAATACCCAAATCAGATTCGTTGCTCTTTTTGTAACGTAGACGGCCACACGAGAGACGTTTGCCAATTAAGAAAAAACACACCGTACTGTGAAAATTGTGAGCAATACGGACATGATACTAGCGCCGGTTGCAAACGAAACACCTCGCAGCAAGCGAAATATCAGGTTACGTGCACTTATTGCAGCAAAGTAGGGCATTCGGAAATTCAATGTTACAGTAGACGCGGAAATTTATTTTGTAATGTATTTCAGATAAAAGGGCACGAGATGAATCCATTTTGTAAACAAAAGAAAAGGCACGATCAGAGGGAGCAATCACAACATAAGCCACAGCAGAATACTAATTTTAGCACTTCAAATGTTAGAAACAGCGATCGATTTATTCCAAATCCTTTTAAACAGAATATGAACCCCGCTGGCCAAAATGAAAATGCTGTAACAAGTAGTGACAGTAGACAAGTTAATCCGAACATTCAGTGTTTTAAATGCTCTCAACAGGGTCATATAGCTAGGAACTGCCCGAATAGTCAGACTCAGGGAAACTCTCAGCGGCCCGGTCAAGGCCAATAGACCGGAATGCCCAAATAAATGTCAAAGTTCAAAGGCCAAGTCTAGTCTCCTGCGATAAAGATATTAAATTAAACGAAATTAGTCAGAACAGATATGAACTAGCGGAGCTAGACTTATCAAATGTTTTGTTAGACGATGCAGTTGAAGAGAAGAATAATAAAAAGGTTAAAAAAATAGAAAGTAAAAAAGAACTTTTACTTAAAAGAGAGAGGAAAAATTTTACATTTAGAGATACCGTAGATTATTTTAATGAAGACGGAAGCGTAACGTCTCAAAATAATGAAAATGTTAATAACAATACGTCGCGTATTAAGGAAAGCGTCATTTCGCACTGTAGAGCGATTAAACACAAGAAGCCAGAAAAAACCGACGAACTGGTGATAAATAAAAAGGAAGAATTTTCAGACGAAGCGTTTGTAGTGTTTCATAGTCAACAAGCGGTTAATGCAGATATTACATTGTTGGTAGACACTGGGGCAGAAACGAGTTTAGTTAGAATTGAATCATTAAAAGACCAATCGAGCATTGATGAATCAGAGACAAGAAATATTTCAGGAGCATTCGGAGGCTCTATATGTACTAAAGGTACAATAACATTGACTAATTCAAAAGACGCTAAACTAAAATGGAAATTCCATGTTTTGCCGGAGGGGTCAAAAATTCCAGCAGATGGCTTAGTAGGCCGAGATATATTTCAAAATAGAGCTGTTGTAAACCTTATCAAGAAAAATATTTCGCTTTTCGATAACGGAAAGCAAATAGCGTGTTTACCATTTATTGGTGCCAAAAGCGACAGGATTTTTACGACAGAGACAGTCAGTATCCCAGCTAGAGCCAGTAAAGAGGTAAACTTTTTCGCAATAACTCGATAGGAGAAATAGTTGTCTATAAAAAGGAAATTATGTCAGATTTGGTAAGGAAATCGCCTAAGATTATTGGAAGAAAAGGAGTTGTGCCTATTTTTAACAGCAGTGAGGTTGAAGCTAATAGAGAGTCAGGTAAAGAAGATTATAAATTCGACGAGGAAGTCGATAGAAATCGTTATGGTAGTTTGATGAACAAGAGAGATGATGTTTCAATTAAAGAAGAAAATTCAAATGATATTTTTAAAGACAACCCACTGAGTAGGCTACATAATTCCGCAATAAAAGCACCGACTTTACCCTCGCAGGAAAATAAAGAAAGAGTAAAATACCATGAGACGATAAATTTAATTAAAAAATTAGATTTTAGTGACAGGTCATTTATTTTCAATAATCCAAATATAATTAGAGAAGTATTAAAAAAGTCTTTTGATACAGTGAAAGCAGTCTATAAGAGTTTTTTAAAAACAGTTGTTCTTATGCAAACAATTTTTAAATGGGATGGCGTAAACCGTAACGTAAAATCAAATACAAGCGACAGCGAAATTTCAACTTTAAAAAAGAATCCTCTAAACAAAATATTTGCGTACAATTTTAAAGCGCCGTAAAGAGTTCTCTAATGCAAAAAATCAATCGAAAAACAAAGATTTTTATCACTTTTGGTCTTACTGTTTTTAAACTTAATTATGACTAGGAATTTCTTTCTTACATCGTTTAAGGCTATGTATAAATAAGAATGCCCTTTCGAAACTTACAAAAAAAAAAAAAAAAATATCTTGAAAACTATTTTAAAGTCTTAAAGTCACGAATAATTTGAACAAACCCCGGTAAACATTTTGATTTAACTAAAGTCTTTGAGCAGAAAATGAAATCAAAAGAACTGAGTTGCAGTAGGGACTCGAGCACCGTAATTTGTATATTTTTTAATTTTTTTTCAAGGCAAACTTAGGCACAAGATGATATTTGGTGGAAATAAAACTGGCCTGACCAAAAGAACAAGAGGGAAGAATGATAACAAAAACGGATAATAAGTTGGTAAGTATTAACAAGTATATACAGAGATTTACTAAATATCTGTATATATTCAAGAGAAAGTACATTAAAGACAATACCTTGAAAAAATAGGTATTTTTGCCATTATGAAAATACTATAAACCATTTTAAAAAGAAAAAAAAAACAATTTTTATTAAATAAAAAAAAAAAAAAAATAATAAATAAAAAATTAATGGAGAAAATAATTTTTTACTATTACCTATACTAAATTTTGAAAAATGGATTAATTAGAAATAAATATGTATATAAATAAATAGTAAAAAAATAATAACCACCTTAAAAAATATTGAAAAATCAAGAGCATAAAACAAGAAAAAAAAAATTTGAGAAAAATAAAAAAATTGGAAAAATTGAAGAAAAAAAAAAAACAAAAACCAAAAAGAATTATAATTTAAAAAAAATAGTACCGATAAAAAGTAAAAGTACCGATAAAAGTAAAAAATTTTAACAAAAAATTAAGAAAAGTATGTAGAAACATGATTTTAAATGGATTGCAGAAAATATTAAATTAAAAAAAAAAAAAAAATTAAAATATATATATATATATAATTGTCAGCAGAGCTTTTACGCAAGAAAAAATAAATATTAACGACAAAATAAACTAAAATATTAAAATGTTTTGAAGCATAAGAGAAACAATAATAGTAGAAAAATTAATTAGAACTAAGTAATTATAAGTCATCGGGCCTCGGGTAGCAGAGATCTTAACATGAGCTTCAGCACAAGTCATAAGAATTCAATCACCACTCCTCTTGGATAAGGGAGGGGACGACGAAATCGTCTACATAACAACATCAACTACGAAAATGCTTTCTGAAGAGAACAAAAACAAACAACAACGCTACTTCGGCGTAGAGTCGAAATCATCTACAACTTCATTTCATCGGACGAGCAAATGGCAATTTCGAAGACAACATTTCAACAATTTATGATATAGTGCAACACCTTTCCTTCAACAAGAATCAAAATTGACACAGCGTTAATTTCAAGCATCAGAACAATGATAACAATAGTCTTGCTGCCAAGAAGTAATAAAATCAACAATTAAAACATCGGCAAGCCAACAGTGTCACCAACAAATACGTGCCATCATCATATTCTTTGTCATCACGATGGGCACGATTTCTTCAAAGGGGGAGGGATGTTGTGAGTTATGCTCAAACATTTCCCATTACCTGTCCCCTCTTTCCTCCGCCACTGTACATTGAAAACCAACAGTGAAATTGCGCAATTAAATAACAACAACAAAGAACAAGCACTAACGAAATAACCGAGAAATGATCGAGTAAGCAGAATTGCAGCCACGAGCGAATACTAAAGTCAACAGCACCAGTCGCGGTAATATGCAACTCAACATTATTATGTAGGTTGAATGTTCTGAGGTAATATTGGCAACGGACCTACGACAACATTCAAGCGACCGAAGAAAGTGCATGAAGTCAAAGGGTCGCTGAGAAAGCACCAGATCAGCATTATGTTCCTATAAAAGCGGAGCTTGAATCCATGGAAAGGCAGATTGATCTTTACGTTATTTACGAAGACATCTCAGCTCTATCGCACGTACTTACCAAGAAGCCACGACGATTGGAGTTTAATAGTAAGAATAGGGAAGTTTTCGAGTATTTAAAAGGAGCTAGGATACATAAGAAACGTTGTTAGACATAAGGATTTATATTTATTAAATAAAAGGATTGCAAACTGACAATCTTATCTTTTATTTAAAGGAATACAGGATTGTATGACGTGCGTACCTATCAAAGTGCCACGGCGTCATACCTTTTAATCCCCGTATCCCAACAGCGTTATCGTGGTGAAACGGCACCTTCTTTTTCGCCAAATGCGTCAATAACTCACTGTAATATTGTCCAGTGATCGTTCTTCCTTTTTCTAAAAAAAAAAAAACCCCATAAGGATGACTTCGTTCGCACCCCAAAAAATCGTCGCCATGATCTTTCCGGCCGATGGGATCGTCTTAGACTTCTTTGGAACAGATTCACCGCGAGAAATCCATAGTTTTGATTGGTTCTTTGTTTCTGGTGTGTAATGATGGTTCCAGGTTTCATCAATGGTTACAACTCGACACAAAAACTCCTTCGGATCTCGCTTAAATTGCTTCAGACACTGGTTCGAAGTTAAAAGCCGCATCCGCTTGTTGTCTACCGTCAGCAACCGCGGCACCCATCAGGCTGAAATTTTGTTCATCGCTAACTTATCATGTAAAATATTAAGTGCCGTTCCGGTCGACACACCTACGGCCTTTGCTACTTCGCGCACTTTCGTTCGTCGATCAGCGAGAATCATGTGGACTTTTTGAGTGATTTCTTCGGTAACTGTGGTGAACGATGGCGAAGTATCCCCATAAACTCCATATAACTTTGTTTTTATCTGCTTGCATTTTTCCCATCCAAAAGCAAAAAGCGAGTTACCGAACGATACTGATCTTTTTCCATCTTATTGAAAATTAGGAAACACGTGTTACTCGAATGGTTGCCAAATTCAAACTAACCTATCCAGCAGTCTCAATTTTGTTTTGTATCCATTTAATAGATGGCAGCACACGATGATAATACCAAATCCCCTCAGGGACGAACTCTGTCGTCAAACACGGGTACTTATTGAACCGGCCTCGTATTTAATAACTTTTGGTTATGTTTTAATTATCTGTAAAAATTACTACAATTTTTTTAAAACTGAATTTTGGTATGGTATCAAAAAATTAAATTTTCGGTTTAAGTGCCGAAGACCACAATGTATGGTGAAATTTTTAATGACTATAACCATTAAAATCCGTTAACGTTATCTATTCATAATTTTATAATTTAAACGAAAAATAAATTTCTTACTATCTTATATGCAACAAATCCTAAAATACGCATGCAACCGACAAGTGTCAGCGCCGACGAAAGTGTCAATAGCTTTTGAATCATATGCAGAAATTTGGGAAAGCTCTTCCCCATCGTCAACTTTCTACTGCCGGCCAGTGAAAGTACAGCATTGAAAAGAAAATTCGACATTGATTCATAAAATTGAAAGTGATATGCGCAATGAAATTAAAAGTTTATCTGTATTTTCTGTCAACCGCGATGGATACGAGATAAATGTGCAAATTAACATGTACTTAACAATAGATAGTGGAGTTATAAATGTATTGTCAGACAACAATAACTCAAGTAACTGCTATCTGAGCAACACAAAAAGAAATAAACTTTGAGAGCGTAGTTAATAGACTGATAAATGACAAATATGTATTCTCAACACGGCCTCTCTACCTTACATGCTCAAATACATTTTTTGGTGGTGGTGGGGTAGAATTTTGACAAAACTTAAAATTTCTCTTAATTAGGTCAAAATATCCCATGAAGCCAAAATTCATTGCCCTGCGATCACACCTTCCATTTTTGTTGCCAGCATGTATGGGCTCCACACTGTGCGTCATGGGAAAAAGGAGAGACGAATAAGAGGCGATCTTAATATTTTTGGTCGTCATTCCATGGTATAAAACAAAGTCTCTGCATGCTACAATCTTCAGGAAATTTTTGAAATAGATTAAAGGGGAAAGTTTATGGAATATATAAAACATCCATAGCGTAGTTTCATCGGAGGCGGTGCGAAATTCGCCAGGTCTGTTTGGGCGTGACCGAATTTGAGGCAAAATAAGACCCCAAAGTTCTGCCTCGCTTTCGTTTTCTTGGTCAGAAATCATATGAATCATATATGAAGATTGTTCTACAGTTATGTCTAAATACATTGATTTTTTTTTTCTAATCTTTAGTTTAAACGCCCAATTTTCTTCGTTTATATTTTTGAATGTTTAAAGCAAATAATTTTCTCTAATCGACAACTGATAAACATGTTTTTTCATTTCGAGTAGTTTAAACTGTAACTGATGTACCGTTGAATTTCTTTAACCAAGATGTTGACTATGACCCTAAAGAAAAAAGAATATACAGCCCTGCTCTAGAAATCAAATCCGAATAAAAATATTCGAAATCAATGGGATTTCAATAGAAATTTTAGCTTTTTCGTTTTTTTATATGGGGATTCGATTTATGAGGCATAAATTCGCTTTATTAAGTTTTCTTCACTTTGTAAATGTTCCTTAAGTTCAAAGCAGCTAAGTTTATAGTTGCATCTCGTTATTTAAAAAAATTTCACAGTCTCAATTTTCATTTGGAGTTCTTCATTAGCTAGTCCATACATTATTTTAAATAAAAAATACCTTTTCAGTTCAGGCATTTGAACGCGGTAAGCTCAAATTAACTTCAATTATTGTCAATAACAATTAATTGACTAGTGTTAAGGCTGCTGCAGTTCGAATGTTTTTGATTTGCATGGCGAAGAAATACAAAACAAAACAAAATATTTAGGTGTATTTTCCAACACCTCTGATAAAAGCAGATATGGTGGTCACCTTACATATTAGGTGTAGTAAAAAGAAATCCATTATTTTTGCATTAAATTGAGGGCTTTATTTAAGATAGTTAGAATGACCCGATTTAGGTCAAATATGCGCCGTTTTGTTCGATAACTTGTTGCCATTTTAAAGGTAATTTCATTATGCCTCTCTCATAGAAGCCCTCGTTCCTATTAGGAAAAAATTGAGACAGTCGAATTTCAGAAGCCTCTCTTGAAGCGAATGTTTCAGCAGCAAAATTGTTCGCCATGGACAGGAACAGATGGTAATCACTTGGTGCCAGGTCCGGACTATAAGGTGGATGCAGAAGAACCTCCCAACCAAACTCCCGGAGCTTCTGGCGAGTCACTATCGATGTGTGTGGCCTGGCGTTGTCCTGATGGAACACAATTCCTTTCCTATTGGCCAAAGCTGGCCGCTTATGGGCGATTGCTTCCTTCAGACGGTCCAATTGTTGACAGTAGAGTTCTGAGTTAAGAGTTTTGCCGTATGGGAGCAGCTCATAGTAGATAATTCCCTGCCAATCCCACCAAACACACAGCAAAACCTTCCTGGCCGTCAATCCTGGCTTGGCCACCGTTTCCGCCGGTTCACCGTGTTTCGACCACGACCGTTTTCGCTTGACGTTGTCGTAAGTGACCCACTTTTCATCACCAGTCACCAACCGCTTCAGAAATGGGTCGATTTTGTTGCGGTTCAGCAGCGATTCGCAGATGGAAATTCGGTCTATGAGGTTTTTTTGCGTTAACTCGTGTGGCACCCATACATCGAGCTTCTTTGTGTATCCAGCCTTATTCAAATGGTTCCAAACGGTTTTTTGTGCAATCTTTAGCTCTTTTGCAATCGAAACAGTGCTAACATGACGGTCGGACTCGATAATTTCCATGATTTTATCGACATTTTCGACAATTGGCCTTCCAGTGCGTGGTGCATCCTTGACATCGAAGTTACCGGAACGGAATCGACGAAACCAAAATTGCGCATGATTGGCTGTTACAGTATCAGGTCCATAAACGCTATTCACATTTTCAGCCGCCTGGCTTGCGTTTTCTCCCTTATCGAAGAAAAACTGTAAAATGTAGCGAATTTTCTCTTTGCTGATGTCCATCTTTGACAAGCTCTCAAACAAAACTGAATCAATCAATCAAAAAAGTGTCAAAAAAGCTTTTTTAGTAGGAACTGTCATCTTTCTAATGCCCCCTAGCGGAACACGATCGGACTTATACAACGCGAAATGCAGATAAATAACGCCATCTATTGGAAAAATAATGGATTTCTTTTTACTACACCTAATATATAAAAATTCCCGTTAGACTTTGACACAAATTTAAATAGAATTTTTAAAAATTTTCATGCTCAAACAAAATTTTCGTATAAAAAACGTTTTATTTTATTTTTGGTAAACCGCGTTATTTCAAAATCGTGTCCGGACTATAAGGTGGATGCAGAAGAACCTCCCAACCAAACTCCCGGAGCTTCTGGCGAGTCACTATCGATGTGTGTGGCCTGGCGTTGTCCTGATGGAACACAATTCCTTTCCTATTGGCCAAAGCTGGCCGCTTATGGGCGATTGCTTCCTTCAGACGGTCCAATTGTTGACAGTAGAGTTCTGAGTTAAGAGTTTTGCCGTATGGGAGCAGCTCATAGTAGATAATTCCCTGCCAATCCCACCAAACACACAGCAAAACCTTCCTGGCCGTCAATCCTGGCTTGGCCACCGTTTCCGCCGGTTCACCGTGTTTCGACCACGACAGTTTTCGCTTGACGTTGTCGTAAGTGACCCACTTTTCATCACCAGTCACCAACCGCTTCAGAAATGGGTCGATTTTGTTGCGGTTCAGCAGCGATTCGCAGATGGAAATTCGGTCTATGAGGTTTTTTTGCGTTAACTCGTGTGGCACCCATACATCGAGCTTCTTTGTGTATCCAGCCTTATTCAAATGGTTCCAAACGGTTTTTTGTGCAATCTTTAGCTCTTTTGCAATCGAAACAGTGCTAACATGACGGTCGGACTCGATAATTTCCATGATTTTATCGACATTTTTGACAATTGGCCTTCCAGTGCGTGGTGCATCCTTGACATCGAAGTTACCGGAACGGAATCGACGAAACCAAAATTGCGCATGATTGGCTGTTACAGTATCAGGTCCATAAACGCTATTCACATTTTCAGCCGCCTGGCTTGCGTTTTCTCCCTTATCGAAGAAAAACTGTAAAATGTAGCGAATTTTCTCTTTGCTGATGTCCATCTTTGACAAGCTCTCAAACAAAACTGAATCAATCAATCAAAAAAGTGTCAAAAAAGCTTTTTTAGTAGGAACTGTCATCTTTCTAATGCCCCCTAGCGGAACACGATCGGACTTATACAACGCGAAATGCAGATAAATAACGCCATCTATTGGAAAAATAATGGATTTCTTTTTACTACACCTAATATATAAAAATTCCCGTTAGACTTTGACACAAATTTAAATAGAATTTTTAAAAATTTTCATGCTCAAACAAAATTTTCGTATAAAAAACGTTTTATTTTATTTTTGGTAAACCGCGTTATTTCAAAATCGTGTAAAAAGACCGTGTAACACGATAGCCGAGTGTATATGAAATTTTTAGAGAACTTAAGGGGGCCTTCTGGTCTTGAGCACGAAAGTAAAGGGTATTTTCATGAGTTTTTTTTTTTTTTTTTGGTATTAAGCCAAAATTAAGCCTCCGTTGCGTACACGATTTTTTAAGTTCGGGTTATCTCAAAAGAAAAAAAATAAATATTTTTAATCAAAATAAATGCGGCTATTGCATGAACTAGAACAAGAAATGTTTTCCAAAAATGACAAAATGACGCAAATTTTATTTAAAACATCCCCAAACTCGCCTTTTTTAACAATTTTTTTTTTTTTTGAGGGTATGTATTGATTGGAAAACGATTTTTTTGTGCGTTCGCATAATTTGTTTAAATAACATAAAGTTTATAGTAGAATCGGTCCTGAAGCGGCCCAGAACGGAAGTCGGAGTGCAGCTGCTAAACCTGATATTGCAGGATTGACGCCGCCAGCTCTTAAAGGAAGTATTATTATTTTTCAGACTAAAACTCGATCGCCAAGCGCTTTGTTTTTGCCTTGTTGATCCGTCATTTAGTTCTACATTCCCTTTTACCTTTCGTTTAATAATCTAGACAGAAATGGACCGCCTTATCACTATAAAAAGAAAGCTAAGTCCACAAAAAACAAATGTAGGCAAAGAAAAAATTACAAAAACAATGTCAACTCCTACTACTTCAAATCTTTTAAAAGAAAATAGATTTGCAGCACTGAGTGTTACAGATAACGCAAAATCTAGTGAGAAGGAAAATTCTCCACGAGACCGAAAATCTCCTCCAATATATCTTCGTGAGCGAAGCTCCAATGTCTTGGTGGAAGGCCTTCCTCAAAACATAGGTAAAGGTTCATTCCATATTGTTCCGCTAACAAGGGGAAACATCCACGAGACCAAAATTCAGGTCTATAAGGAAAGCAACTATCGACTTGTTACAAAGCACTTCGATGAAAAGAAAAAGAGCTACTACACTTTCCAGCTAAAAAGTAGCAAAAGTCCTGGAATAAGATATTTCAATATCTGAAATACAGCAAGCGCTTGAAGAAAATTGATTCCAAGTGAAATATATTATTAACATAAGAGGTTGGCTGATAAGTCCCCGGTCTAACAAAGAAAAACAAATTTTTTTTGTCAAAATTCGTTTTTATTATTCAACATAGTTCCCTTCAAGAGCGATACAACGATTATAACGACCTTCCAATTTTTTGATACCATTTTGGTCGTACTCCTTCGGTTTTGCCTCAAAATAGGCCTCAGTTTCGGCGATCACCTCTTCATTGCAGCCAAATTTTTTTCCTGCGAGCACCCTTTTGAGGTCTGAGAACAAGAAAAAGTCGCTGGGGGCCAGATCTGGAGAATACGGTGGGTGGGGAAGCAATTCGAAGCCTAATTCATGAATTTTTGCCATCGTTCTCAATGACTTGTGGCACGGTGCGTTGTCTTGGTGGAACAACACTTTTTTCTTCTTCATATGGGGCCGTTTTGCCGCGATTTCGACCTTCAAACGCTCCAATAACGACATATAATAGTCACTGTTGATGGTTTTTCCCTTCTCAAGATAATCGAAAAAAATTATTCCATGCCCATCCCAAAAAACAGAGGCCATTACTTTGCCAGCGGACTTTTGAGTCTTTCCACGCTTCGGAGACGGTTCACCGATCGCTGTCCACTCAGCCGACTGTCGATTGGACTCAGGAGTGTAGTGATAGAGCCATGTTTCATCCATTGTCACATATCGACGCAAAAACTCGGGTGTATTGCGAGTTAACAGCCGCAAACACCGCTCAGAATCATTAACACGTTGTTGTTTTTGGTCAAATGTGAGCTCGCGCGGCACCCATTTTGCACAGAGCTTTTTATATCCAAATATTGATGAATGATATGACCAACACGTTCCCTTGATATCTTTAAGGCCTCTGCTACCTCGATCAACTTCATTTTACGGTCATTCAAAATCATTTTGTGAATTTTTTTGATGTTTTCTTCGGTAACCACCTCTTTCGGGCGTCCACTGCGTTCACCGTCCTCCGTGCTCATTTCACCACGCTTGAATTTTGCATACCAATCAATTATTGTTGATTTTCCTGGGGCAGAGTCCGTAAACTCATTATCAAGCTAAGTTTTTGCTTCTACTGTATTTTTTCCCTTCAGAAAACAGTATTTTATCAAAACACGAAATTCCTTTTTTTCCATTTTTTTCACAATAACAAAAGTTGCTTCACAAAAGACGCTCTATCTCACAAACTAATTGACTTACAGATGTCAAATTTTGACACGAATCATTTGAAGGTTGCCACTATATAAAAATAATATGCATTTAATACTAGCGACGCCATCTATGTGTCAGACCGGGGACTTATCAGCCAACCTGTTATTTAATAAGAAAAAAGGTACCTCAGCTAATGTTTTAAGTTGAACTTGTTGCGGACACCTTAAAATTTAAAAAAATTAATGAAATGCATGCAATATATAGCCTGCGGTACCTTTTACACTGTGCAATTGTTGTTGAGTAGCCTCATAAGCAGAGGTCCACTAAGGGTAAGCTCCAGGGGTAAAAGAGCGTAAAAGAGAACATTTTTGCACACGTATAGAAACTGTGAGCGAGAGATGAAAAAGTATAAAACGAGGTCGCAATTAAAGCAAAATGCCACTTGTTATCGAGAAGCGAAGGGAACAACCGAAGCGAGCAAAAAAACGAAGGGTCGTCAATTTTTCAAATCAGTGCTATGACAAACTTTGCAGAGGCAAGACATGTGTCGCTCTGTTTTAATTTTTAAAAAAATTTTTCGTATAATTTTTAGCATATGGGCATTTCCAGAAAAAGTAAACTTTTTGTCGCGTCCGTATATAGCTGATTGCCATTCGGGACTGCATAGAAAGTTTGGAAAGTATAAAAGTCCGTATAAGCTGCACGAAAGTATTGAGAAGCAGAAGTACTATTTACCGCATACTTAAATTTGGAACTTAAAATTGCTGATTTAAGTGTCGCGTCCGTTTGGAAATGCCCATATAGTACTATAGATGGCACTTGGCAAAAAAACGGTTTGGAATCGAGAAGTAACTAATCAGATCTCAACTTTGGCGCACCTACTTACATATGAGCCAGGGCGACAAAGTTTGGTCTCAGTGTAGCTATGGATTAGGGAAGTTAAGTGAGCTAGCATATGAAAAGTAAATGATAACATGATAAGTAATCAATAAAGGACTTATTATAATCAAAAATTGAACCAAAGGAATATCCTTTCTGGTTCAACTTAGACGCTCATCCCCAAGCACACAACACAACTGCGGGGGTGACCACACCGCAAATTACAGAGGCTGTCCTATTAATAAGGAACTAAACAGCCGTTTATTGCAGCAAAATCAAACTGCACGTAATCCTCAAAATAAAATTGTTTTTCTTGAGGCTCTTGCTAACAAAAAAGCTACCGAAAATTCTTCAGCTAATCCAGGTATGTCCTATAGTGGTGCTCTAAAGATAGGTACAACCAACACTCAAAATCTACTCCCTCAACGGGCTATCATCTGTTTGAGTAAAAGACATGGACCGTTTCATAAATGAGTTCAATTGGCTCCACCAAACGGGTATGGAAGGCATGCCTTCCCTCGTGGTATCACAACGGGCCAATATGCGGCCTAAGTGTGCCCCTTAAAGGGAGCAGCCACCCTAACCTAACCTAACCTAACCTAAAACTAGTCAATTAATGATATTCAATTATAGTTCTTTTCCCCTTTGGAGATGCATTCAGAAGAATTGACTGTCAATTTCTGTATTTTTTTTTACCAATTTTGCAGATGGCTTTGCTTATATTTTAAACAGTTGCCAGAGATTTTCCATAAATGTAATAGCTTGTTCTCACGGCGTTGTGAAGCAAGTGCTTCGGCTGTCATTCTCGCTTCGCAGGGGAAGCAAGCTGCGAAGCACGCGCCTTGCCATACAAATTTAGCGAGTAGCGAAGCAAGTTAAAATTGATATCAACCCTGCTTGTTATCGAAAATAATCAGAAATAGTGGGATATAAATGACAGCAGAGAAAAGAAAGAAAAATGAACAAACCAGGGTAAAAAGATGCATTCTTTAAAAATAAAATTTTTCCATACCAAACAAATCACCCTGATGGAAAAGTGCATGGTGGAACAGCGATTTTAGTTCGATGCAGTATTAAACACTTTTCACTTGAGTCATATGCCTCAAATTTCTTAATGGCAACATCCATTTCTATATAAAATCGTTGTAGTAATTTTACTTTATCATCTGTCTACTATCTTCCCCGCTTCTTGGTCACAGAAAAACAGTTCAAGGATTTCTTCGATACTCTAGGCAGCAAATTCTTAGCAGCTGGAGGTCTCGACTTATAAGTCCAAAAGGAAGACAATTGTATCATACTCTTACAATTAGCATTGGGTAGGTTAGACTTTTTATCACCGGGACAACCAACATACTGGCCCTCTGATCAAACAAAAATCCCAGACCTCATTGATTTTGCCATTGTGAAAGGACTGGATAGATCACGAGTTATAGTCAAAACAGTCTTCGATCTCTCTTCCGACCACTCACCTGTCTTCTTCAATCTATCAGAAAAACCATTTTTTTCTGAATCACCTAACTTCCAACAACACCAACTGGCTAATATAATATATACAGAGCTGGCCTTAGCGTTCCCGGCGCTCTGGGCGAGATTTCCTTGGCGCCTCCTAACTGCAATTCAAACAAATACACAAAAAGGCAATCGATATTGTTAGGTAGACTGGTTTGTCAACCTATTGATGTTGGTATAAAAGATTTCAATTGCAGCACATAAACTGAATTGAGCTCTTATGTTGATTTGGCGCGACAAACGGCACTTTAACCGTGTCACTTCCGCTTTAATGAAATGCTTGTTTTGACTTCAATTAAAGAGTAAATTTTATTTGCACCT
Source organism: Chlorops oryzae (assembly GCA_020466095.1). Classification (NCBI taxonomy): domain Eukaryota; kingdom Metazoa; phylum Arthropoda; class Insecta; order Diptera; family Chloropidae; genus Chlorops; species Chlorops oryzae. The sequence goes on from CM035807.1 coordinate 67,802,583, forward strand.
TACGGCGTTTATATACTAAAATTTTGTTGACAAGATATCATTTTCATTTTCATAAATACAATTAAAATATAACGAACTTATTGCAATGGTTGCATTATCATGACTATGAACTACAATGTTACGCAAACAAATTATTGGGTATTGACTTGTTATTGATCTGCATTTGCAAATTCATAGTTCGAGCGAAAACAAAAGGGCAATTTGATATGAATGCAGTGCACTATGTTGCAAAATGCCTTTTTTTTGGCCAAAAGTCGAAGGACTTTTTTCATTTACGCCAAACTTGGTTTCTGGGGGTTTTTGTGGTCGCTGAGTCCGAATCTGAAGTCAGATTTTCAAAAAACAAAATGGCGGATCCAATATCGCGGCCTTTTTTTCTAAAATCTAATTAAGTCTTCGTAAATATGTGGTCTAGGGGGTCTTAAGACTCGATGATTCCGAATCTGAAGTCATTTTTAAAAACAAAATGGCGGATCCAATATGGCGGCCTTTTTTTCTAAAATCAAATTAAATCTTCGTTAGTCTGGGATGCAGGGGTTTTGGGTTTGACGATTTGGAGTTTGTAGTAAGTTGCCATATTTGCAGGTCGGCCTGTTATATTTTTGGAATCTTGACCCTTGCTCAAAAAAAATGTTTCCTCCTTAAGCCAATCACCATACTTATTTCTAAAAGCTCCAATGTCCCGATGAACGCTTTGCCACCTCTTCCCAACATTTTTACAGAAACTTCCCGTTTTCATCACTAAATGCTCCATATGTGGATTTGGAACACCACTACCCGACGCAGAAGCTGTAATAAACTCGGTAACTGCATTTCTTCTTACTGTGAACGCAGCTCGCACATGTCCGTGCCAAACAAAAAACAACTCTGCGTTGCTGAAGCGAAGGGTGCCTTTAAAAAATCAAAAGCAATACGCTATTAGGCCAATTTAGGCAAAACACATTTGCGCAGTAAGATTCAGAATTTCATGCACTTTTTAATGGTATCGGAGTTTTGGTGATCCAAGGTTAACCAACATAACTTTTTTTCCATCAAACATGAGATATCGCTTAAAATGTTAGCATTTTATGTCTTTTTAAAAACACACCATTTAAGCCGAAACCAAAAACTTTCATCATTTTTGCAATACACATGGTCGAAACACTTACCGTTAAGAGTCTGACTCATTATTTCGATTTCCGTTTTTATATTGTATATGCGAGTTTTCCGTTCCTCAAAAGTTGTGTATTTTACAAACAAAAAACTAAGAACACGTTTCTTCAGCAAATGCCTACTTTGATTGCCTATAGGTCAACGGTAAATCAAGCTACAACAAAGTTTTTGGTATTTTTATCATATTTGAAGTTTCTACTATTCGTAAACAAAAAGAAAAACATTATTTGGACATCTTCATTTTACGACTTTCGGCCAAAAAAAGTCATTTTGCAACACAGTGCAGTGTTAGCAAAATTCGCGATACAATTTTTATAAGTCGTCATTGAAGTTTATTTGTTACCAAGTTCATTGCTCAAGTTTGTAAATGCAATCAAAACAAAAAACAGAACTACGCAAAATCATACGACATATGTATATACAAAATAATGCTTGAAGTGTAAACAGATATAATGAGAAGAATTTATTTACAGTTTATTTTTTATTTAGTAGGGTTACAACTAAAACGGGGCAACCCGTACATTTTCACTCGTAAATTAAAGTTTTCGCGAAAACAAAGTACCATAAGCACGAAAATAAGTGAAGTTTTCGAGTTTTAAATTTTTTTTATTTAAAAAGTATTTAGTTTTTTTTTATAAGAATTTTAGTTATTAGAAATGGGAAATTTTCTAAATCTATATTTTTGTTAAAAGAAAAGTTCATATAGAAATTGTGCTGATGATCTCCAATACAATCTCTTTACTTTTGTATGAAAATCAATGTTTTGGCTTAAAACCCTCGCAAAATCGATGGTTGCGAACAACGATTGTATAACCGATCTAGCCTTAAACGATGGTTTATGATCACGATTGCCACATTTGGCGCTTTTGATCCAAATGGACAGCTTTAATTTCTACTTGGCGCGGTAGCTCTTTTTTTTTTTGTAGTTGGCTTAGATAAATAAGTTCATTCCCAATTTAAAATAAAAAAATGTTAATCAAACACTGGTCACGAAACGAAAGTTTAACACGAAAGTTCGTATTAAAAATGGCAATTATTTTACTTAAAACAAATACAACCTCCTTTCTAGTAAAGTTGGATCACTTTTTAATTGCTTAGTGCTTATTCAGTTCTGCACGTGGCAAACTCGTTCAAGAATTTAAATCAGCTGTGTATTTTGCTCTATCATAAACATCCCCAACTCTTGCAATTGATATGTTAAAAAGAGATAGATTATGTTATTTTCCGTTTCCGGGCATTCACCGAAAATTAAACGACATACTGCGATCCACTCCAGTGCTGCCAATATGTTTATTAATTTTGTGGTAAGCTTAGGGAATTCACTTGCAAGTTAAAAAGCGCCGGCGCCCCTTTCTATCTGGCGCCCCGATCGGTCGCCCCACCTTGACCAATCCAAAGGCCGCTACTGAATATATAAAAAATATGTTGCTACTCACAATCATACTAATTACACCATTGAATGTAAGACCACATTGATGATGCTAATACTGTATTGAAATCAATTTTAACGGCAGCGGCGGAGCAGTCAACGCCTAGTCCTAAAAACTATAATAAGAACTTCCCTGATAGCAATCATGACATAGAAAATCTTGTCTTAGAAAAACGTAGGCCCAGGCGGGAGTGGCAGCAATACAGATCCACTGTTGCAAGGCTCCGAAATAAAGCTACGTCTCGAATTTGTCACCACAGGCTATTGGAAAATATTCTTTATAAAAAACAAGTAAATATATTAACTCGCCTAAGCTAGGAGAGTCCCCTATTAGAGACCCCCATGGAAATTGGGCCCGGAGCAACGAAGATAAAGCTAACGTATTTGCAAATCATTTAAAGTTGGTTTTTCAACCCAACACCACTGTTGGAGGCTGTGAAATGCCAACGACTCAAATAAATTTGAGCGATTTTCCGATCATCTTCCACGCAAATGAAATAAAGAAAATAATCAGCGGTCAATTATCTCCCAAAACAGCTCCTGGACAGGAAAAAATAACTCCAAAAATGATCATAGAGCAGCCACTAATTGCAATTAGGTTTATTACGAAGCTTTTCAATGCTATCATGAGATGCAAATATTTTCCTATTATATGGAAATCCTCGTTAATTAAAATGCTCCCAAAGCTTGGTAAGGACGCGACAATTGTGTCGTCCTATAGACCAACGCCTTCTCTCATGCATTTCAAAACTTTTTGAAAAAGCACTGCTCTTTAAATTGACTCCATTTATATCATAAAATAATATTATTCCAAATCACCAGTTCGGTTTCCGTAAAAATCATGGTACTATAGAGCAAGTTAATCGTAACGGGTCATAACTAAAAATCTGGACTTACTTTATCTTACCGTAACTGTAAAAATTATTAAAATACAAAAGTGGGTTTTTTAACTTAGAAACTTTATATTATATTAGGTGTAGTAAAAAGAAATCCATTATTTTTCCAATAGTTGGCGTTATTTATCTGCATCTCGCGTTGTATAAGTCCGATCGTGTTCCGCTAGGGGGAATTAGAAAGATGACAGTTCCTACTAAAAAAGCTTTTTTGACACTTTTTTGATTGATTGATTCAGTTTTGTTTGAGAGCTTGTCAAAGATGGACATCAGCAAAGAGAAAATTCGCTACATTTTACAGTTTTTCTTCGATAAGGGAGAAAACGCAAGCCAGGCGGCTGAAAATGTGAATAGCGTTTATGGACCTGATACTGTAACAGCCAATCATGCGCAATTTTGGTTTCGTCGATTCCATTCCGGTAACTTCGATGTCAAGGATGCACCACGCACTGGAAGGCCAATTGTCGAAAATGTCGATAAAATCATGGAAATTATCGAGTCCGACCGTCATGTTAGCACTGTTTCGATTGCAAAAGAGCTGAAGATTGCACAAAAAACCGTTTGGAACCATTTGAATAAGGCTGGATACACAAAGAAGCTCGATGTATGGGTGCCACACGAGTTAACGCAAAAAAACCTCATAGACCGAATTTCCATCTGCGAATCGCTGCTGAACCGCAACAAAATCGACCCATTTCTGAAGCGGTTGGTGACTGGTGATGAAAAGTGGGTCACTTACGACAACGTCAAGCGAAAACGGTCGTGGTCGAAACACGGTGAACCGGCGGAAACGGTGGCCAAGCCAGGATTAACGGCCAGGAAGGTTTTGCTGTGTGTTTGGTGGGATTGGCAGGGAATTATCTACTATGAGCTGCTCCCATACGGCAAAACTCTTAACTCGGAACTCTACTGTCAACAATTGGACCGTCTGAAGGAAGCAATCGCCCATAAGCGGCCAGCTTTGGCCAATAGGAGAGGAATTGTGTTCCATCAGGACAACGCCAGGCCACACACATCGATAGTGACTCGCCAGAAGCTCCGGGAGTTTGGTTGGGAGGTTCTTCTGCATCCACCTTATAGTCCGGACCTGGCACCAAGTGATTACCATCTGTTCCTGTCCATGGCGAACAATTTTGCTGGTGAAACATTCGCTTCAAGAGAGGCTTCTGAAATTCGACTGTCTCAATTTTTTGCTTATAGGAACGAGGGCTTCTATGAGAGAGGCATAATGAAATTACCTTTAAAATGGCAACAAGTTATCGAACAAAACGGCGCATATTTGACCTAAATCGGGTCATTCTAACTATCTTAAATAAAGCCCTCAATTTAATGCAAAAATAATGGATTTCTTTTTACTACACCTAATATTATTTTGAAGAGAAAAATCTTAGTGAACTTTAGTGTACGGCCCATCTATAGCAACACATCGTAGTTTTGTTCGGATGCTTGCGCAAGCACGCTGTACACCATTAGTGTCCACTTCCTTAAGAAACTTACGGATGCGACGTATCCAACTGCTTCACATTTTTGGCTTTCCAACCTTTTTTATACACAAGAGCTTTGACTTCTCCAAAAAAATCCTCAATCGGACGGCATTGTGGTAGGTTTGTGGGGTTTCTCGCTTTAGGCACAAAATTGATGGTTTGGTTAACCAAGAACTCCAAGGTTGCTCTAGCATAATGTGACGAGGCTTTGTCGGGCCAAAAAAACGTAATTATCATTTTCATGATGTTTTTAAATAAAGGGAATAAAAATGTTGTCTAAACATTGTTTAATGTAGACTTCATGGTTTATTGCCAGCCCACTTGGCTTGAAGTACGGCTCCGAAATGCCCTTATCCGAAACTACAATATAGAGCATGACCTTGGCCTCAAGTTTCTTTTTAAATTTGCATTTTACACTAGGAGGCGTTTAAGAGGCGTCATGTGTGTAATAAACATCGTTACCTGGCATTTGTGGACCGCTGAGTGAAAAATAACTTTCGTCATCCAAAATGAATGATTTTTCTTTAAAATTTCTCCACATCCACAAACACTGTGACTTAACTTGCCTTATCTGCTCTTCAGTGTATCCAGGACAACGCTGCTTCTTTCTGGCTTTAATGTTGAGTTTCTTCAACGTTTTGCAGACATATGGCTGGGAGTATTCGAATTTACGAGCGGCTTCGGCTTGACTTAAGCCATCCTTGTTCATGAATGCCTTCTTCAGTTTCCAAATGCCCTTTGGCATCACAAGAGTTGACTTTCTCCCAGAACCAGACTTCCTTTCAATTCTAAGAGAGCTTAAAATTGAGTAAACTGTACTTTTAGCGACGTCTTCAGCCATAAAATGAGCACATGTAAAATTTTTTCCTGTGTCTTCATTGTTTTTGTAGAATTGTACAATGCGTTCGCGGAGATGTACTTCCTTCGACGTCATTTTACGGACTAATAGAAAACGCATGATATTATAACTTAGGCAAAAAAAAGATGATGCAATAACTAAGCTTTTTGCATCATGCCGACATGTTCAAGTGTACAACAACAAAACGGCAGATCATTGAAATTAGTCCAGATTTTTAGTTATGACCCGTTATAAACAATGAAATACGAAAAGCTTTTGAATATAAAGATTACTGTTCTGCTGTCTTTTTGGATGTAGCTCAGGCATTTGATAAGGTTTGGCACGAAGCGCTTATTAATAAAGTAAAATCTCTTAAGCAATAGAGCCTTTAAAGTTAAATTTAAAGACCATATTAATCAAAATATAGAATTTAGTGCAGGACTGCCGCAAAGGAGTGTTCCTGGGCAATTCCTATACTTACTGTACACAGCGGATTTCCCTGTAAACAGTACCCCTACAATTTCTACTTTTGCCGACGATACAGCTATACTTAGCCGTCATCAAAGCGAGATATCTCAAAATCTGCAATCACACTTAAAAGTGATCGAAAAGTGGCTTGCGATATGGCGCATCAAAATCAACGAACAAGAAAGGAAGCACGTGACATTTACTCTCAAAAGAGACACATGCCCACCTATAACAATAAACAATATACTAGTCCCTCAGACAGAAAACGTTGTCTACCTAGGTATTGACTTGGACAGGCGTCTTACATGGCGGAGGCATATAGAAGCGAAAAGAAACGCATTGAAACTGAAAGCTTCTAAATTTCATTGGCTTATAAACCATCGCTCGCCTTTAAAAATTGAACATAAAATTTTTTTATGTAGAAGTATATTAAAACCAATATAGTTATTAGGGTAATGACTTTTAGTGTTTTTTTCTCCAAAAAAATTTCCTGTATAATAGTACGATGAACTTTTATTAAAGATGCCATAAAACACAAATTTTAAGGGTATTTGATAAAAAAAAAAAAATGTCACGCACCAAGTCATTTGAAATATTTAATTTTTGATTTTTTTCCAAATTTTTGAAGATAATGTAAGCAGAGTCGCTCCTAGAGGGGTCAAATGTAAGACCAACTCCCATTATTTTTTTATTCCCAATAATTTCTCTAAACAAACTTTCCCCTATCTCTACTCCTTAAGGGGGCTCCCATACAAAAGTAATTTTTTTATGAATTTTCCCCCACTGTCCTAACTAGCTCCAGAGTGCCCCTAGAGAAGTCAAATGTTTGACCGACCCCCATTAACTTTGTCTCATTAACATTTTTTCCCCACATACTGACCCCCTATGTCCCCTCCTTAGGGGGTCACCCATACAAAATTACGTCAATTTTATCACAATTTCATACAAAATGGCTGTCACTACAGTCAAACCCCTCCTCGGGGGATGATATATATAACCGACCCCCATTATTTTTTTACCCCAAATATTTTCTTGAAACATACCCACCCTCTATCTCCTCTCCTTAGGGGGGTCCCCATACAAAAATAGGCTTAAATTAAAGAAAAATGCCTCACGAACTTCAATTTATAATATAGATGCCGTAGGAACAAGAACGAGCATGTTCAGTATGCATATTTGAATAATTTACGAAATTACCTTTTAAACGAGCCTAATATGAAGAATATTGGATTCGTTTTTGGTATGTTTTTGTAATATGTTATAATTATTACCTTTTTTAAAACTGAATTTTGGGTTCCAACCCCCAACTGGCCAAATAATGACCCTAGTAGAAAAAAATAAATTTTCGAGTCAAATGCCGCTGTAGTATGTATACACACGAACGCACAAACTCATTTTTCCACTTCATTCACGACATAAATGGTTTCATATCACCAAATTCTTTGCAAGCTGCACTCATTGCATGAGCAACATATTTTGCAGGCAGCGTCGTCGAATCGTGGGAAAGTGTTTTGTCAGCATACCTCACAAGCTAATTCATAAGATTCTATATTTTTCAATTGTAAATCATTTATGCTTACTTAACATATTTTTGATATAAATAAAGCTTGAAGTTCAGTTGGAACTTCAGATTGGATTTACATGCGAAACCCTTTGCTTATCCATTCTCGATTTGGCGCACCTTTCGCCGGATAAATATAAAAAGGTGAATTAAGCGCTAGTCGCTGACTCCTTTGGCGTATCTCCGCCGTATAAATATAGAGATATTGGGCGCTAGCCGCCAAATAGATTTGCGAGTCCTGCCGCTCAGCAATAGCGGGACATAACAAAATAACAACCTTTAGGATATAAAGAAATAAAAACTATAAAATAAAAATATTAATTCTTCTACGCGAAGGATACACTACATGGCGATCCTGCCGACCAAATTTGGATCCTTCTGATCCTTTCCTTTGAAAAAAAAAAATCGACAATTCCTTTGCCTAAGCAGAAATTTCCAAAAAAAAATTTTTTTTTATTTTAACCATAGCACTAGCAGCCTTGCCATAAATTAATTTTGTTTATCTCCACTCAATTTTAAAGCTTTGAACAAATACATGGAATTTTTTTTTATATACGCTCAGACAAATTGAGATGAGAATCACATACAAAAATTTTCATTAAAGTTTCAAAAAAAAAAAAAAAACTATATTTAAAACCCCAAAAAAAAAAAAAATATATATCTATATATTTTTCCCAATATATTGTAATTGCTCTGTGTCATAGACGACTGAAGACGCTCACCGAAATATATGCTTCGTGGAAAATACTTAGAAGACAAAAATCCACATTTGAGAAATACAAATACATTTCATTTCCAAAAACCATGGGAACCACAAACTCTAAGCCAACAACACAATCGGGAGACCCGCAGGTTCAGATAATCAACAATCAAAATTATCATTCAGAAGTCCTGGATCAACACGAAGTCATTTTATGGGCAATTCTAATCATTTGCATATTGAATTTAACCCTTAAAATTTATAGAATAAACAAAAAGAATAAAAGGCAAGAAGCTCTTAAAGCAGTTAGATCTGTGGCATGCCTTACTGACGTCAGATCCAACTAATCATATATGGAAGCATTGACGCAAGAAATACTTGCGCGTCTAAAACATAACTTGTCCAATCTCAAAAAGACCCCGACGAGAAAATACACAAAGAAAACTCTCATAAGTAAAAAGGAAGAAAATGAAAAATTGTACAACTGGCTGATCGACGCTATTAAAGACGCGGAGGAAAATTTTCAAACAGCAGCCACAAAAACAGCAAGAGAATTATATTTTGCTATCCTCACGATTTTGAACAGCAAATTGGAAGACCATAGAAAATTAATAACATTTAAAGTCATTGCAACGTGCGTTTCGTCCTTTTTATCATTATACCAGAAAAATAAAAAAGAAACAAGAATGACAGAATCAAACTTCAACGTGATACAGTACACTAAGGCCATACCAGAATTTTCAGGCAGATTAGAAGATGCTCAAAAATTTATCAACTTAATCAAATTATTTAACGCAGAAATTCCAGATAGTAAAAAACCCACTTATTTTGCATTAGTCTTCAACACCAAAATACCAGATAAAGTAAAAACAAAACTCGAATTACTTGGCACAACTGGCATAGAAAATCTAATACAAAATTTAAAGGCAATATTCAAGCCCAGAAAAACTGCAAACACTGTATTAGATGAATTATCCAGAGCAACACAAGGCCGAAAACCAATATCTAAATTCGCTGAAACCATCGAAAGTTTAATTTCGGAATTAAATTCAATACAAATTTCAACGCTGCAAACACCAGCAGAAAAGGCAGCTATAATCAAATCAAATGATGTGATAGCCCTTAATGTGCTAAAACGAGGCATAACAAATGCTAACATAGCACAAACAATTGCAGCAAGTAGAGTCACCACTTTTAATGAGGCTCTCCAAATAGCGCAAGAATCAGATCATACGGAAGAAGCTCGTATCATGATGTATAGACAGCGCAACGGAAAAAACCAGCATAAAGGTAATCAGCAGAGGCAAAATTGTAATAGGAGACATGATAACAACAGACAGACACAACAAAATCATTCGACAAACTCAAGTCATCAAAACAACCAAACATACAACAGACAGCAGCAATACGATCGCAGAGGAAACAACAACTGCAATTACAACAACCGCTTCAACAATCGCTACAACAACAACAACAACGGTAACCGACAAGGCACCCGCGATCGTCTCGCATATCAGCAAAGTGCACAATACAACAACAACAACAATTTCCAAAATCAAAGGCACAACAACAACAATGCTCGTGCGAATTCAAATTCGAATAACTCTCAAAGCCAAAATAATGTAAGGCATAATGCATTTTTTGTAAATGGCACAGAGCAACAGGGAAACTTGAGTACCCCTGATACCGAACAGGTAGCAGATTAGGTCACTCGGGGAATTATATGAAAATTTTTCATTTCACTGTAAATTTTGATCACAGTAATTATGCTTATATTAAATGTAATAATAACATTCTTTCATTTTTAATAGATACAGGGGCAGATATATCATTAATTAAATATGAACATTTGTGTAATATATGCATTGACAGTAGCGACTCATGTGCAATTTCAGGAATCTCAAAGAAAGACATTGTGACTTTAGGGACATGTATTTTGCCTATAAATATAGAGGATAGTGTTTTAAGACACAAATTCAGTGTTGTAGATGATTCATTCCCTATAAGGTCAAGTGGAATTTTAGGAAGAGATTTTTTTGCAAAGTTCAGAGCAAAGATTAACTATGAAAATTTTACCTTTTCATTTACACATAGAGGCATCGACCACATTTTTGATTTAATTCCCAAAGAAGTTCTTCTCACTAATATAAGGAAACAAAAATATTTGTCCACCAACGATTTAAACTTGCGATGGTTAAAGTTGAAAACGCTTTTGAATTTACAAAATTTAGACTATTCCACTAGCAAATCAATAACGGCTCTTTGCAATAAATTTCAAAATCTATTTTATTTAAACAATGAAGAATTATCAGTTAATAACTTTTATGAACAAAAGCTAGTACTAACAGACTACAGTCCTATTTATATTGGTGTAGTAAAAAGAAATCCATTATTTTTCCAATAGATGGCGTTATTTATCTGCATCTCGCGTTGTATAAGTCCGATCGTGTTCCGCTAGGGGGCATTAGAAAGATGACAGTTCCTACTAAAATAGCTTTTTTGACACTTTTTTGATTGATTGATTCAGTTTTGTTTGAGAGCTTGTCAAAGATGGACATCAGCAAAGAGAAAATTCGCTACATTTTACAGTTTTTCTTCGATAAGGGAGAAAACGCAAGCCAGGCGGCTGAAAATGTGAACAGCGTTTATGGACCTGATACTGTAACAGCCAATCATGCGCAATTTTGGTTTCGTCGATTCCGTTCCGGTAACTTCGATGTCAAGGATGCACCACGCACTGGAAGGCCAATTGTTGAAAATGTCGATAAAATCATGGAAATTATCGAGTCCGACCGTCATGTTAGCACTGTTTCGATTGCAAAAGAGCTAAAGATTGCACAAAAAACCGTTTGGAACCATTTGAATAAGGCTGGATACACAAAGAAGCTCGATGTATGGGTGCCACACGAGTTAACGCAAAAAAACCTCATAGACCGAATTTCCATCTGCGAATCGCTGCTGAACCGCAACAAAATCGACCCATTTCTGAAGCGGTTGGTGACTGGTGATGAAAAGTGGGTCACTTACGACAACGTCAAGCGAAAACGGTCGTGGTCGAAATACGGTGAACCGGCGGAAACGGTGGCCAAGCCAGGATTGACGGCCAGGAAGGTTTTGCTGTGTGTTTGGTGGGATTGGCAGGGAATTATCTACTATGAGCTGCTCCCATACGGCAAAACTCTTAACTCGGAACTCTACTGTCAACAATTGGACCGTCTGAAGGAAGCAATCGCCCATAAGCGGCCAGCTTTGGCCAATAGGAGAGGAATTGTGTTCCATCAGGACAACGCCAGGCCACACACATCGATAGTGACTCGCCAGAAGCTCCGGGAGTTTGGTTGGGCGGTTCTTCTGCATCCACCTTATAGTCCGGACCTGGCACCAAGTGATTACCATCTGTTCCTGTCCATGGCGAACAATTTTGCTGGTGAAACATTCGCTTCAAGAGAGGCTTCTGAAATTCGACTGTCTCAATTTTTTGCTAATAGGAACGAGGGCTTCTATGAGAGAGGCATAATGAAATTACCTTTAAAATGGCAACAAGTTATCGAACAAAACGGCGCATATTTGACCTAAATCGGGTCATTCTAACTATCTTAAATAAAGCCCTCAATTTAATGCAAAAATAATGGATTTCTTTTTACTACACCTAATATTAAAAATTATCGCCTTCCCCATAGCCAACTAAATGAAATCAATAAACAGGTTCAAGAACTGCTAAGCAAAGGCATTATTGAACATTCTACTAGCCCCTACAATTCACCTTTACTAATAGTACCAAAAAAAGACTCAGGACAAGAAAAAAAATGGCGATTAGTAGTTGATTTTCGCCAGCTAAATAAAAAACTAGTCGATGACAAATTTCCCATTTCAAGATTAGAGGATGTACTCGATAAATTAGAAGGTGCTAAATATTTCTCCACATTAGACATGACAAATTCATTCCATCAAATTCCGCTCAGTAAACAATCAAGACCTTTAACAGCTTTTTCAACAAACAACGGACATTATCATTTTAAAACCGTTCCATTTGGATTAAAATTAGCTTCAAACAGTTTTCAAAGAATGTTGACAATTGCACTCTCAGGCTTAGACAATATATGCTTTATATATATAGACCACATTATAGTTTTTGGCAAAACAATATCAGAGCATAATTCAAATCTTCAACAAGTATTCCAAAGATTACAAAAATACAATTTACAGTTAAATGCATCAAAATGTAACTTTTTTAAAAACGAAGTAATATTTTTAGGTCATAAAATAACAGACCTTGGCGTAACAGCTGACCCAGAAAAATGCAAGGTAGTGAAAGACTTTCCAAGACCTACAAATTCAAATGAAGTAAGAAGATTCGTTGCATTTTGCAATTATTATAGAAAATTCGTAAAAAACTTTGCAGAAATGGCAAAGCCCCTGAATAATTTACTCAAAAAGAACGTAGTTTTTAATTGGAGCCCTGAATGCGAAAAATCATTTCAAATATTTAAAAACTCACTCATTAACCCACCAATCTATCAATATCCAAATCTTCAAAAAGAATTCATTCTAACCACAGACGCCTCAAACTACGCCCTTGGTTCAGTACTTTCTCAAGGTACCATAGGATCCGATCTTCCTATTGCATATGCCAGTAGATCTTTAAACAAACATGAACTGAATAAACCGATAATAGAAAAAGAACTTTTAGCCATTCATTGGGCAATTAATCATTTTAGACCCTACCTATATGGTAAATTTTTCAAAATTGTAACAGATCATAGACCATTAGTTTCATTGTTTAAACACAAAAACCCCTCTTCAAAACTCACCAGAATTCGAATGGATCTCATGGAATATGATTTTGAGATTATTTACAAACAAGGAAAATTAAACACTAATGCTGATACACTTTCTAGAATTCCAGTGGACTCAAATGAGTTAAAAACTTTAATTCCATGCATTGCAGCAATAACTAGAAGCAGAACTAAAAATGTGACCCGTCCAAATAGAACACCTACCCCCACAGAAACGATTAGCTATCCGCACATGTGGGAATGTATATCTATATCGGACATAAGAAATTTACCTATTCTTAAATTTGTACAAAAACAGGGAAATAATAAACGCAAAAAGCTTAATAATTTGCAGACTTTTGCCATAATCAAAAACAATGTTTTGATTGAATCAAGCGATAAACCATACTGCACAAGCCAGGTCTTGGAGAAGCTGATTCCAGTTCTACAAAGCAATGGCATAAGTAAGCTAGCTCTTTCCAAGAAGGACCTAGTATTTGAATCTATGAGTCAACAAGAATTAAAAATTTTATATGAAGAGACACTGCAGAAACACATGAATAAGGGATTGTGCACTCCCATAACAATTATTTTATTCAAACCCCCCGAATCAATTAATAACGAACCTGATCAGTTACGTTTCATTAAAGAAAATCATTTATCTTTACTCGGAGGTCACACCGGTGTAAACAGGACAATAGCTAAGTTGAAACAACGCTATGTCTGGAAAGGTATGAATAAAATGGTAAAGAAATTCATACAAAATTGCGAAATTTGCAAGAAAAATAAAATTACCGTACATACTAAAGAGAAGATGATAATCACTGAAACCCCTTCTAGTCCTTTTGAAGTAGTATCAATTGACACAATAGGACCCTTACGCCCATCAAATAATTTCAGATATATTTTAACTCTACAATGCGACTTAACCAAATACGTCGAAGCTTTCCCTATGACATCTAAAGAATCATTAGAAGTAGCAAAAACGATAGTAGAAAAATTCATTTTAAAATATGGTCATTTAAAAACAATGAAAACAGATATGGGAAAAGAATTTGTAAATCAAACTATTTCAGAAATTTGTAGTTTATTAAACATTGAACAAAAAACCTCAACACCCTATCACCACGAATCTTTAGGTGGAATAGAAAGAAATCATAGAGTTTTCAACGAATATCTTTTATGTTGCACTGAAGACGCAGAATGGGATAAGAATATACCTTACTATACTATACTAGATGACGAGTTTTTTGAGACTATAGCCATTAAAATCGGTTAGTAGTTTCTATTCATAAAATTAATTCAAAACAAATATTTTTTGAAACGCATTATTCACTGTTTTCACGTTCGTCTCTTAGGTCTTTGCATATCTCTCTCGGTCTGGATGCATGTAAAGACTCAAGACACGAACGTGGAAACAGTGAATAATGCGTTTCAAAAAATATTTGTTTTGAATTAATTTTATGAATAGAAACCACTAACCGATTTTAATGGCTATAGTCTCAAAAAACTCGTCATAGATTGAGGTTTGCGGCATTTGACTCGAAAATTTATTTTTTTCTACTAGGGTCATTATTTGGCCAGTTAGGGGATGGAACCCAAAATTCAGTTTTAAAAAAAGGTAATAATTATAGCATTTTATTAAAACATACAAAAAACGAATCCAATATTCTTCATATTAGGCTCGTTTAAAAGGTAATTTCGTAAATTTTTCTAATATGCATACTGAACATGCTCGTTCTTGTTCCTACGGCATCTATATTATAGATTGAAGTTCGTGAGGCATTTTTCATTAATTTAAGCCTATTTTTGTATGGGGACCCCCTAAGGAGGGGAGATAGAGGGTGGGTATGTTTGAAGAAAATATTTGGAGTAACAAAATAATGGGGGTCGGTGATATATATCATCCCCGTAGGAGGGGTTTGACTGTAGTGACAGCCATTTTGTATGAAATTGTGATAAGATTAAGGTAATTTTGTATGGGTGACCCCCAAGGAAGGGAGATAGGGGGTAAGTATGTTGGAAAAAAATGTTAGAAGGACAAAGTTAATGGGGATCGGTCATGCAGTTGACTCCTCTAGGGGCACTGTGGGGCTAGTTAAAACAGTGGGGGAAAATTCTTAAAAAAAATACTTTTGTATGGGAGCCCCCTTAAGGAGTGGAGATAGGGGGAAGGTTTGTTTGGAAAAATTGTTGGGGATAAAAAATAATGGTACTTGGTCTTACATTCGATACCTCTAGGGGCGGCTCTGCTTACAGTAACTTCAAAAATTTGGAAAAAAATCAAAAATTAAATATTTCAAATGACTTGGTGCGTGACATTTTTTTTTACAAAATAACCTTTAAATTAGTATTTTATGAAGACTTTAATAAAAGTTCATCGTACTACGATAAGAGTTTCAAAAAAAGTCATCACCCTAATGGTTATAAGGCGTCGAATTCTGGGGAAATGCTAGTGTTCAGCATGAAATTAATACAAAGAGTACAATCAAAAATTCTTCGTGTAATTACAGGTGCGCCTTGGTATATACGCAACACCACCCGTCGAAAAGTACGCGTCAAGCTCGCATCGCCCCACACTCCGAGAGGTTCAAATCCATCAACAAAAAAATTGTTTTATGAAAAATATGAAGTACAATATAATAGAAATAAAAATTCGATTCTAGTTCTCGCGATAGCCATTGATTTTGTGAATATAAAAATTTCGGAAAAATCGGTTCGATGGTTTTTTTGTTTTCATGTACGCAAGGTCAAAAAAAATAGTTTTGAGATATGTTAAACGCGTTCAAAGTTGCTTTGATCAAGCGCGCTGCCTACTGTCTCAACCTGCTAAAACGGCTGTAACAAAGAAAATATTGTCAATATCTTCACGAAACTTTGTCAGCATATTCTTAAAAGTCTATTCTTCCGAAATATATATAAAAAAAAAAATTTTCAAAGAACAGAAGGTCCCCTTAAATTATTTCACAATTAATAAACACCAAAAATATTCATTGACAAAACACAAATTCCGTACTGCTTTTTAATACATTTAAAATTGCCAACAACTGCTGTTGCGGCGGGGGTTTAACAATCTCTTACTTGAATTTAAATTCAGTGTATTCGAATGCGAAAATTGTTAAGAGTTAAGAGCAAAAGCGTGATTTTCAATAAAGGCGGCGAAGCGAATAAAAAGCGGCGTATGCGTTGCGAACTCAAACCTAGCGATAAGCGAAAGGAAAGAACGTCGGTTTAATTCGGGTGCGTTTATTGAACTGAACTTCCTTATCCTAATATCTCGTTTTTTCTCATAGCGAGTGCGTACCCTACATCGGGTCGTGCGGGAACATACCGCCGGCCTTGAACGACTGAGTTCAAAACATGAAATGCAATGCCCTTTTTTTCTTAATTTTCTACAAGCCTGCGGTCAATAGAATTATCTAGGCATCACGGCTAATTGTATAGAGAACTGACTTAATAAGAAGCTTTCAAATAACAAACAAAATTGCACTATCCTATGCATTTAGAGGTTAATAACGTAAGTAATACAACAGTTTAGTCTCAAACAGAAAAGATGTCATCCTTTGTGGGTAACAGACATAACTTTTGAATCGGGCGCAGTAACTCTCCGTCAGCTGTTTTAACGGCGACCGTTCTCGTCAGACCGTCGTCACCTGGCATACATCTTTTTATCCTTCCTAGTTTCCACTTGGCAGGGGGTGTGCGCTCTCCCAGAATGGCGACAACATCACCTTCCTTAAGATTGTCTGTTGATCGATGCCACTTAGAGCGTTGCTGCAAGGTTGAGGTGTACTCATTCATCCACATCGCTTCCAAAAATGTCGTCTCATATCGGTAAGAAGTTGCCAACGCGTGTTCAGGGTTCCTAGATGCGTATCAGAGTCGGGTTCCGACAAGCTCTTCAACGGCTCCCCGATTAAAAAATGCCCTGGCGTCAATATTTCGACGTCGTCAACCTCCAGAGCGTGAACGCATAAGGGACGGGAGTTGTATTAGCAGAGAAATAACGCACGTAGTTATTCTTGACGATCAGAAAAGAACTGAAGAAATATTTTATTTCGATTTAACATGAAACTTCAATTTTGTTCGTTCTACATAGATCTAGTCTGCCGGTATTATATCAAGAGTGTTTTTAACATAAACATAATTCTAACACCCCCACTCGAACAAAATTTATTTTACAATTATACCCATATTATGAAAACAGAATTTGTGTTTATCAACTGAAACCGGTTTGGTTAAGCTATCTGCAACCATCTGTTCTGTTCCGATTCCAATAAACTCAACATAATTTAGTTCCTTCTTCTCACGTATAAAATGATGGCGGACATCGATGTGTTTCGACCTGGCTAAGTACTTGCTTGTTGATGCTAGGTGAATAGCACTTTGATTGTCGCAAAATATGGTTGTTTGTCGATTCTTGAATTCTGGATTTAATTCTGATTCTAGTCCACGAATCCATAGAACTTCTTGAGTCGTTCCTGATAGAGCCATATACTCCGCCTCTGTTGTAGACAGAGCAATGGTTGGTTGATTCTTTGAACCCCAAGACACCGCGCCACCTTGAATAATGCATACGTAACCTGTTACAGATCTGCGCTCGTCGTAATCACTTGCCCAATCTGAATCTGAATACGCCAATAGCTCTTGGTTACTTTTCTTTCGAAACATCAGCTTGGCCGTCATTGTACCCTTGAGGTACCGGAACACCCTCTTTACAGCTTGCCAATGACCTTTGCCGGGACAATTATTGAACTTACTCAGTTTGTTCACTGCAAAGCAAATATCTGGTCTTGTGCACTGTGCAACAAACAATAAACTGCCAATTGCTTGTTGATAAGGAATCTTTAACATCTCTTCTTTTTCATCTTCATTTTTGGGAGACATATGCTTGGACAATTTTTCATTAGGATCCATAGGGATTGAAATCGGATGGCAATCGTTCATGTTGAACCTCTTTAACATTTCATAGATATGCTCCTCTTGATCTAAATAAATATCACCATTTTGTCTTGATATGCGGATTCCCAAACAATATTTAGCTTCACCTAAATGTTTCATTTTGACTTTGCTCATTAAATTCGACTGCAAATCATTACAAAATTTTGGTTCATTACTAAATAATAATATATCATCAACATATATAGCCAAAAAAGTCATCAATTTCCCTTGGTGGTGAAAATATATGCAAGGATCAATTTTTGAGCGCGTTAAT
This sequence comes from Chlorops oryzae, assembly GCA_020466095.1. Taxonomy (NCBI): domain Eukaryota; kingdom Metazoa; phylum Arthropoda; class Insecta; order Diptera; family Chloropidae; genus Chlorops; species Chlorops oryzae. Next base: position 67,821,098 of record CM035807.1, read on the forward strand.
CCTAATTTGCAAAGCACGGCATCCAATTTCGTGTTCCATACAAGGCTCGACTGTTTTAGGCCATAAATTGCCTTTTTCAATTTCAAAACTTGACCTTTGCTTCCGATGTTGATACCTGCTGGTCGCTCAATGTAAATATCTTCATTCAGCTCACCTTGGAGAAATGCTGTTATAGCATCCATCTGCTGTATTTCTAAATTATATTTAACTGATAGTGCCATAAGGTATCTTATGGAGGAATACCTTACCACGGGCGAGTAAGTTTCTTCATAATCGATACCTTTCTTCTGGGTGTAACCTTTGGCAACTAATCGAGCTTTATATCGAATGTTACTATTCTGCTCCTTCTTTACTTTAAATACCCATTTGGTTTTTATAACATTAACCCCAGCAGGCTTCTCTACGACCTTCCATGTCTCATTGTCTATCAGTGATTTTATCTCGCTGTTCATGGCTTCGAGCCACTTGTCTTTATCGTCTCTTGACATAGCGTCTTCAATGTTTTCTGGGTCTACGTCATATACTTTAGCAGTATATACAACCCTATCTTTTGCAGCTAATCGTTCACTCCGTCTCAAATTTGGTATTGTAGACTGTTCAGTAGAGACCGATGAAATATTTGCATTATTTTCCTGAATGTATACTTCATTATCCCCCACTTCATGATCATTCTGACCATCTGATGAACATGATTTAAAATCGCTACTAGCATCTTCGCTATCGGTATTTTCCACCCCCACTGCAACGGTATATATTGGTTTCGGATGCTTTTGTCGGGCATCCTTATTTGCATACCAAAACGCGTTTTCATGAAAGACAACATCTCGACTAATAATAACATTCTTCCTTGATAAACTATATAGTCGATAACCTTTTGATGTAGTCGAATATCCAACGAATATACATTCATCTGACTTCCAATCTAACTTTTGACGCTTTTGCTTTGGAATATGCGACATGGCAGTACAACCAAAAATTTTAAAGTGACTTACATTTGGTTTTCGCCCTTGTGAGGAGAACGATTGACAATATAGCTTGCACAATTAACTGCTTCAGCCCAAAAAAACTTTGGCATGCTCGCTGTAGACATCATTGCACGCGCCTTCTCAATTAATGTGCGGTTCATCCGCTCAGCTAAGCCGTTTTGTTCAGGTGTGTAAGGAATAGTAGTTTGATGGACAATTCCATGCTTCTTCAACTCAAGCTCCATTGCGCGATTGACAAACTCACTACCATTATCTGTACGTAATATCTTTATTTTGGTGGATTGCTGATTTTCTACTTCACTTTTGAATTCTCGGAAGCAATTAAATACATCATTTTTTGACTTCATGAAATACACGAACACCTTCCGCGTATAATCATCAATAAACGTCAAAAAATACAAACTTCCTCCAATTGATTTCACATCCATTGGTCCACATACATCCGAATGTATTATCTCAAGAACCTTTGACGCTCGTAAACCTTCAGATGGAAAATTATTACGATGTTGCTTACCTTTTGCACATGACACACATGCCACGGAAAAAACTCCGCTTAATTTAACGCCTTCAACATAGCCTTTAGCTAATAATTTCATGTAATCCGCACTCAAGTGTGCGAACCGATGGTGCCAAACCTCGAATGAATCGTTCTTCGCAATAAATGTTTTTTGATCTTGATTAATATTTAGCTTATACAAACCATTTGTTTGACTGGCAGTTGCAATGACTTCCTTTTTTGCATTGTAAATATGGCATCCATTGGAATCAAAAACAACACTGTTCTTGTGATCAATGATTCGCTTTATCGACAATAAATTAGCTTTTAAGTCAGGAACGTGAAGTACGTCATGAATGTTGACATATTCCGCACCATTTGGAGTCGAAACTTTAATAGAAATATCACCCTTGCTGATAGCATTCATTGCATCACCGTTTGCAGTTTTGATTTTTCCACTAAATGGTTTAACATCACAAAGCAAATTTCTATTTGATATCATGTGATCCGTAGCGCCACTGTCGATGTACCACTCAGATGGTGTGGTTTCTGCAACCATTGCTGCAAACATCGAACCACCCCGTTGTTCTCCATTTTCTCTCTTCTTTGAAGGACAATTAGATGCAAAATGACCAATACCATCACAATTGAAACAGCGCAACTTCTTCTTTGATTTTTTGCTATGCTTGCGACCAAAAAACTTGGTTACTAGAGCACTATTCGTTTCTGATGGTTTGAATTTCACATCCTGTAGCAACTTCATCTTTATGCTATCCGAACTGATAGCCTTTCCGCTGGCTCCGATACTCATGATCATTGGGCGATATTCATCTGGAAGACCCTTCAATAACAAACTTCCCACCCATTCGCTATTGATTTCAAACCCGATCTCATTCAACTTCTGAGCAGTTGAAATTATCTGGGTAACGTAGTCTTCCACTGATGAACATTCAACTAATTGCATAGGACATTACTTCTGCAACAGTCCGATACGCCTATCCAGTCCTGAATCCTGAAACAACCGCTCCAGAGATGTCCAAACATCCTTTGAAGTCTTTGCTTCCTTGACATGGATATACAGACTCTTATCCAGTGCCAGAATCATCTTACAGCGCGCATTGCGATCCTTTATAATATCCGGAATTTGGCCTTCAGCAGGCTCAATACATTTCCAAGCATCGTCTAGCTCCAGCTGTGCTCGCATTGCAAAGCTCCATGTAGTCCAGTTTTCAGATCCAACAAGCTTCTCTATTTGATGCGTTGCCATTGCCATTGTACCTTAAAAGTCCAATAAGCAATTTGAATCCTTATCTAGGTACAGAGAATCCAATTAACAATTTGAATTCTTTATCTAGGCTCGGAAAGGACCCATAACCTATTAGCAGAGAAATAACGCACGTAGTTATTCTTGACGATCAGAAAAGAACTGAAGAAATATTTTATTTCGATTTAACATGAAACTTCAATTTTGTTCGTTCTACATAGATCTAGTCTGCCGGTATTATATCAAGAGTGTTTTTAACATAAACATAATTCTAACAAGTTGACGCAAGATTCTACCTCTGTTAACAACGTCGAAAACTCCTCGAAGGTCAGCAGACGGTCGTTTAGGCTGCGTTTTAGATGGTATTTTACTCGCTTGATGCCCGCTTCCCAATAGCCACCCATATTAGGGGCTGATGGAGGATTGAAGTGCCAAACTACGTTTGATTCGGCAAAATAATGTGCACTGCGACTGTCTTGAATGGCCGTCTCGAACATCTTACGAATCTCCCTCTCAGCGCCAATAAAATTTGTTCCGTTGTCTGAATATAAATGACGACACAACCCTCTTCGGTTTACGAACCTCTTGAATGCGTTTAGAAATGCGGCCGTCAAGAGGTCGCTCACCAGCTCTAGATGCATAGCTCCGGTGGCCATGCATATAAACGAGCATACGTATCCTTTCGTAGTTTTGGCCCCACGACCAGCCGAAAATTTCACTACGAAGGGTCCAGCGCAATCGACAGCGCTGCTAAGAAAGCATCGGGTGAACGTTAAGCGGGCGCGAGGCAAGTCGCCCATTTGTTGTTGCATCGGAACGCGATTTATCGCTCGGCACTTCAAACAATTCCTGTATAATTTACGCACGAGACTGCGCGCGCCGACGATCCAAACCTTTCGTTGCAATATTGTTTGTATCAATTGAGGTCCCCCATGCAACGTGTATCGATGTATTTCATCGATCAAGAGCCGACTAACTGCTGCATCTTTCGATAAGATTATTGGGTGCTTCACGCCGTAAGGTGCCGCTAGCCTTTTAAGACGGCCTCCCACCCGAAGAACGCCCACAGTATCCATAAAGGGAAGGAGCCGTATGAGCCTACTCTTAAGCGGAAGAGATTTGTTCTCCCTGCAAAGATAAGTTTCTTTAGGAAAGTAAAAGCCTTGGGTATACCTGAGAACCGCTGTTTCGGCATCTTGTAGTTCGTCAGCGGATAACGACCCGAAGACTCTCCCTTGAACGTCGACGCGTCGAGCATTGTTGCAGAAACGACGTGCATACGCGACTACCCTCTTGAGTTTGCCGTACGTAGAAAATTTCGCAAATAAATCCCAGGGATGGTTAGCTTCAACTAGTAGTGCAGTGCGTGGCTTAGATCGCAGCTCTAGATCCGTTGTGTGGCCCTCGACCGGTTCATGAACCCATTTTGTTCGTTGACGTCGCAAGAATCTCGGCCCACTCCACCACAATTCATGCTGAAGCAATTGGCTGGCAGTAACGCCCCGGGAAGCGCAGTCGGCAGGATTATCGCCGGACGGGATATGTGCCCAAGCTTCAGCCGGGGGAACCTCTTGAATAGCGGCAACTCGGTTTGCAATAAACGTTGACCATCGACTAGGCTGTCCGCGTAACCAGGCCAAAACAACAGTGGAGTCTGTCCAGGCAAAGTGGTCGCACTTCCAACCCTCCAAAGCGTTTGTTACCTTCCGAATCAGTTGCGACGCCAAATGAGCAGCGCAGAGTTCCAAGCCCGGTAAAGATACCGTTTTTAACGGCGCAACCTTTGTCTTCGCAGCAAGCAGTGTTACGTGAACGTTTTCAGGCGTAACAACACGTGCGTAAATGACAGCGGCGTATGCTTTCTCAGACGCATCTGAGAAGACATGGAGCTCGCCAGCGGAGTCCCATTCGGTAAACTTCGTCCAACGATCGATTTTCAGTTCCATAATCGTGGTTAAATCTTGTCGATGCAGATTCCACTCTTTAGCGATGCGGTTAGGGACAGCGTCGTACCAATTAACTTTCGTGGTCCACAGCTCTTGGAACAGTAACTTTGCTTTGAGCGTGCACGGGGCAAGGAGTCCGATGGGGTCGAACAGGCGGCTCGCATCAGACAAAAATTCTCGTTTTGTATATTGCGTTTTGCTGCGTGACAGATTGACGGAATATGAGAGATGGTCGTTCCGCGTGTGCAAGCTTAGCCCTAGAGTCCGTACTTCATCCTCGTCCGCGAGAAAATGGGAGATTTCTTTTAGTTCGCGAGCGATTCCTTCAGACAGAAGTTTGCTGTTGGACGCCCATTTCCTCAGATTAAAACCTCCCAGCGTTAGAATGTGCATAATTTCGCTCTGTAGTTTAACTAGCTCTCCTTCAGAAGTAGCGCCGGTGAGTAACTCGTCCATGTAGAAGTTTCTCAGGATTGAGTCGGCGGCATCCGGATAAATTTTACGCTGCTCGGCCGCAAGTTGATGGATAGCCTTTACAGCCAATTAGGAGGCGGAAGCTACACCATACGTGACGCGCAGCAGGCGGTATGATTTGATGGTTTCTGCTGGTGTATTTCGCCACAGTATCCTTTGGTAGTCAGCATGGTTGCGGTCGATTAGCACCTGCCTGTACATCTTCTCGACGTCGGCGTTCATTGCGAATTCAAACGAGCGGAATCTTAGTAAAATTGAGAACATGTCCTCTTGCAGTTGAGGACCTACCATCAGAGCGTCATTCAACGAAAACCCGGACGTAGATTTTTGTGACGCGTTGAATACAACTCTCAATTTTGTCGTGCTGCTGAACTCCTTAACAACGGCGTGATGTGGCATATAATACGCATTCTGAGGCTCGTCTATCGCTTCTTCCATATGCCCTAAACAGCTCAGCTCATTCAAGAATTCCTTGTATTGCCTATGTAAGGCACTATCAGCTAGCAGTCGTCGCTCCATTCGTAGCAGGCTCCGTTGAGCTATTTCTCTCGTCTGTCCTATTGGTACGCCCTTTTTGAACGGTAATTGAACGATGAATCTTCCATCATTAGCTCGTCGATGAGTCAACTCGAAATGCTGCTCGCACAAAGTTTCTTCTACCGAATGGAAGCGCCTTTCCAGGATTTTCTCTATCTCCCAGAACTTCGACATTGTTTTGTTGAGTTTCTCATCGGCCTGGCACAGCATGACCGTTGCCTCGTTCATGCTAGCGACTCCAGTTCGACCTGCCAGTACCCAGCCAAAGATCGTGCTCTGAGCGATCGGCGTCCCATTCGAACCCTTGCGTATGTCTGGTAGAAGGAAATTTTCCATTTCGTCCATGCCAATCAAGACGTGCCGATCTATAAAACTCGGGGTCTGCCAGTTCCAAATCAGCCGTATTTCGGCAATTGAACGGGGTATAGTGGTGAATTTAGTGCTGGTGCCGCAGTTACGCTGGGTAGCATCCTTTTAAAATTGCTGAGTGCTAGAATATACCAGGTCTCGGCTTGAATGCGTGTAGCTTCTTCTATAGGCAGTAGTTCAGGACCGCATGATATTTCCACTTCCTCTTGTGCCGTATTGAATCGCTCCCATTGCTCGTTGAGTAGTTGCAAATATGCTTTAGTTTGTTCGATGTCTATTGCCAATACGTTGTCTTCGCTTACCTTCAAGTATCGTTTGATGGCCGCATTTGCTGAGTCACGAACCTTTACGCTCGCCATCGTGGTTTTTTACAATTTTTACTGGGCAATCGACAGCTGTTAATGGCAAATTCCAATTGCTTGCGTTGCAGTGTTGTATGCGATTGGAGATCGACAATAGTTAAAATCTTGATTGTAAGATTATAGCTTCGAGGATAAATACAACACTGCATGCAGTTATTCGGTCACAGCGCAAGATTTGTGGAATAAGCCTTGATTATAAGCTTCACTGTGAAAGGGCTCGGCTATAGGTTTGCAGATAAACTCCCGATTATAAGATTCGCTGTTAGATGCGTTTTGGGCGATCGCATCTAAGGTGCACAATGCCACGAGATCCACTCCGGTACGATTGAGGTTAGGTTCTTTATGATTTTTCAGGGTCTCGCTTAATTTACCGGTTAAGAGCACACCATACAACCTAACGTTGAAAGGCGAAAATTTAACGTGTGGTTGCCACGTATCCGGCTCGAAGGACCATTATGTTGCGGCGCGGGTTTAACAATCTCTTACTTGACTTTAAATTCAGTGTATTCGAATGCGAAAATTGTTAAGAGTTAAGAGCAATAGCATGATTTTCAATAAAGGCGGCAAAGCGAATAAAAAGCGGCGTATGCGTTGCGAACTCAAACCTAGCGATAAGCGAAAGGAAAGAACGTCGGTTTAATTCGGGTGCGTTTATTGAACTGAACTTCCTTATCCTAATATCTCGTTATTTCTCATAGCGAGTGCGTACCCTACATCGGGTCGTGCGGGAACAACTGCAATTTTCACTATAAGTGGAAATTTAGGGACCAAAAAGCCCATATGATAATCACGAAATTTGAAATAGTTAAGAAAAATCTCGAAAATCCCAGGGCTGTGGTGTTTTTCCTGGGCCAAAAAAAGGTTCCGAGTCCCGGGATTTCAAGGTTCGGAATCCCGGGGTTGCAAGCCCTACATTGTACCTTTTATTGTTGAAAATGTACTAGAAATGGAATTTTTTAAATGTTAAAAATCGATTGAAAAAACAAAAGATTTAACTCCAGAATTGAGATACGATAAAAAATATTAGGTCAAGTCATACAGGAATGGCGGTTTAAAATATGCTTTCTGGTTTTTTTATGAAAAAGCATTGCATATGACAATATTTCTCAAGTAAAAAGTTTTAGTTCAATTTAACTTCAACAACTAATATAGTTTTCAGACTATCTGTTTAAAATCTGACTTTAGCTATTAGCGGCGCAGTAAATAAGGCGTACGCCTATCAACCCGAAAGGTTCCGGTTCGAATCCGCGCGTCAAACTATATTGATTGGGAGCAAATATACTTAATTAATTTTTTTTATTAAAACTAACTAACATTTCAAACGAAGTGCAGATGTTAAAAAACCCCATGTTAATATATCTTCCAATATTTCCCTCCATTTCCACTTTTAAGTATTTGAAAAAAAAAGGAGCAAATAGTCGAAAAAATCGGAAAGTTTTAACTGATTGTGTTGTGCAAGATACAAAAAAAGTTTAAAAAATTTTTAAGCAGTCGCAATTTTTCGACTTTCCAACGTTTTTAACACGCCTTTGTGAATACCGCTATTGTTGTGAAAAAAGTACCAAAACAAAAGGGTTGCAGCAACAAATGTCTAGATTCATGAATTTATTTCTGAATTTGAAGACCGTAAATGCAGGTTAAACTAACTACTAATTTCCAATTTTTGGTGCTAAATTTAATTAAATTCAATAGTCTGAAAACCATGTAAAAGATGTTCTAATTGTATTTGTTATTACTTCCCAGTAAAATGAAAGAAAAATAGATTTCGAAATGATACAAATGTTAAGTTATATTATCTTGTTCACTTCTTTCTAGTATGCTGCTGTAAAAACTCTCTTAGAACGAAACGGAGTTATGGTTACTATTACTTCTGATGAAAAAAACGACGTTATTAAAGATTTAAACGTTTTAATTCGATTTTCCAAAGGTCAACAAGCTGACGCCAGTGTTTTGCCTGAAACAAAGCTCGAAATCGCCATGGAAGCATTACGCCTTGCCATAAGTTATTTGGATTTGACAAAGAATTCCAGTAATAAGGGACATTATAATTTAAATCATCTTAACCCTAACCGATTTGTACATCTAAATAGCGCCGCAGTTAATGCTCTTAACATACTTCCGCAGTCTGCAACAACATTTGCATCTAAAAGCTATAATAGCGTGCTCGATTTACTTGATTATTGTTGTACACCGCAAGGTCATCGTCTAATAAAACAGTGGATACTGCAACCATTGCGAAATATTGAAATACTAAATGACCGCCACAATATTGTGCAATGCTTTTTGGAGTCCTCAAACACGGTTGATATGCTGCGTGAAAATCTAAGGCGCATACCGGATATATTAATGCTAACAAATAAAATGATACGTCATAGGGCAACTTTGCAAGACCTTTTTAGAATCTATCAAACTATGTTACGCGGTCCTAAGATTTCTAACACCCTTCTAGAACTTAAAAATCCAACAGTGAAAAGTGTGTTATATGATTCCCTAAAAATTCATTTAGAAGATCTTGCTGGACTAAAAAATATGGTTGAACAAGTTGTTGATTTAGAATGTGTTGACAACGGAGAGTACTACGTGAAACAAACATTTGATGAACACCTTACGGATTTAAAAAACCGTATGTCTAGCATTCTCAGTAAAATGGAGCGATTACAGTCGAAAGCCACTACCGATTTAAATTTGGTTCGTGGTCAACATGTTCGTCTGGAGAACGTTTTGCATATTGGCTATCATTTTCGCATTACTCTCAAGGACGATAGCTCTCTCCGAAAAATTAAGAAGTATACTGTTATTGACGTCGTAAAAGGTGGAGTTCGGTTCACAATAGAGAAACTTAAAAATTTAAATGATGAGTTTCAAGAACTTAGCGCTCAGTACAAAGAGCACCAAAAATCAATTGTTGAGGAAGTGCTTCAAGTTGCTGCTGGCTACGCAACACCTTTAATATCGCTTAACAACGAACTTGCCCAATTAGATTGTTTAGTTAGTTTTGCGAAAGCAGCCCTTTCTGCACCATTTCCGTATGTTCGACCAGAAATGCTTCAAGGAGGAAACCAAGTTCTTGAATTGAAGGATTTAAGACACCCTTGTCTGGAAATGCGACAAAATCTTACATACATACCGAATGACGTTGCGTTTAAAAAAGGTGAAGGACGTTTGAATCTTTGAATATTTTGAAAATTTCTTTTTCCCAAGATATTTGCAATATGATGATTATCACTGGGCCCAACATGGGAGGAAAAAGTACTTATATCCGCTCAGTAGGAGCCGCTGTGCTCATGGCGCATGTAGGATCTTTTGTACCATGCAGCCGAGCGGTTATACCAATGGTTGATTGCATACTTGCAAGAATAGGAGCAAACGATAATTTTATTAAGGGTCTAAGTACATTTATGGTAGAGATGATTGAAACATCAAGCATTATAAAGGTAAGAGTGAAATAAAAGATTTGATTGTAATAATACGGATTAAAAACCTTAAGAATGCAACTGAAAGTTCGCTTGTCATTATTGATGAATTGGGTCGAGGGACGTCAACTTATGAAGGTTGCGGTATCGCGTGGTCCATTGCTGAGTGAGTTGAAATATTTTTATTTTAAATATTATCTACTTTATGCTCTTTCAAATTTTTTAGACATTTGGCGAAGGAAATTAGATGCTTTACACTTTTTGCAACACATTTTACCGAAATAACACAACTTACCAAAACTGTATCATCTGTCAGAAATTATCATATGGTAGCTGTTGCGGATGAAAGTAATTTTACATTACTCTATCAGCTTCGTCCTGGAGCAATGGAAAAAAGCTTCGGTATCCAAGTTGCTCGTTTAGCTAATCTTCCAGTCGGGATTTTACAGGTAATACGGAAGAAATACTTAACTCAATACAACCAGTTGTCAATTCATATCTTAAAATTACTTGTTCCATCGATTAATAATAATATTGCTCGCATTTTCAAGTTCAAATTTCTTCACCCCATAAGAAACAGGGAATATTTTTCACTAATAATATCCAAGCCTAAGGTTAGAGCTAAAAACTATTCCTACCCAGCCAACACTGAACGTTACCATAACGTTTTGTAAAGGTAACATAAAAACGTTGCAGTAACATTATTTTATTTTGTTTAGGTAACTTGGTGGGAATGTTTTCACATATAAATTATTGAAACGAATGAATTAACTGCAGCTTTATAACCTGCTTGATGTTTTTAGTAGATACATATACATTCTACCAGAAGTTATAAGCAAAGGAATGTTGCACCCAACAATTCCATAACTACAAAACGAAAGTTTACAAAACCAAGCAAAACAAAATCCAAATCAAATATACATTCTAACCCTACGACAAATCATGTGATGATTTTTGAGTCCAAATATATTTTGATCTACAACTTCGAAATTGTACTCGAACATATAAAAACAGCATTTACTTTCACGATTTTGTCAGCAAGATTAGCATTTTTCTCCGGCATTTCAAACGGCAGTTTAAACTTCGATTGCATTATTGTGAGTGTAAATTTCTGTTTACACTTTTCACTTTGCAAATTGCAGTCAGAACGATTACAAATAGCACAAGCCATCAAACACCGAACCGAAAGCTAGCTAGCACAGTCTGCGACTGATCAACTACGATTCTTTTCCGTCGAGGGTATATTGCGTTTGTGTGGTTGTGTGTAACACCCAGAACCAGTCGAGATAGACCATACAAAATATATATAGAAATGATTAGCGTCACTAGGAGATTCGATTTAGCCATCTCTCTCGATTTGTCCGTCTGTCTGTCTGTCTGTCTGTTTGTATACAGTTTTCTTATCGAAGGAGTTGAGCTATCTCGACAAAATTTGGTACGCGTGCTCACGGGGACATGAGTAAGAACAAGTTTGAGAATGGACCCGATCGGACCATTTAAAGGGGTACCTCCAGTACTATGGTCTGTCACAAAAATCCCAAAACTGCCTTAAAATCGGACTTTTTCGGAATATTTTAATGAAACTTAATATTTGAGCGTATATTTACTCCTACGATTATAGTTCAACAAAAATTGGAAAAGTGGGCGTGGCAAAGGGGCAGTTTTCATACAGAAATCTATCAAAAGTCGGTATATGGGGCCCCTTATGGTCTTAAACACCTCTTGATATTAAAAATTTTTTGAACATATGTGTCTGTGTCGGGTATTCTATTGTCAGGCTCGCCTGACTATAACACCCTTACTTGTTTGAAATCGTATTACTTGCCTTTAAACATGTTCAAATATCAAATTTCATCAAAATATCTTGAAGGACTTCGACTTTAGAGCAGTTTTTATGATGTTCGTAAAAGACCCTAGTACTGGAGGTACCCCTTAAAATGGTCCGATCATGTCCATTCTCGAACTTGTTCTTACTCATGTCCCCGTTAGCACGCATACCCAATTTCTTCAAGATAGCTCAACTCCTTCGATAAGATAACTGTATACAAACAGACAGACAGACAGACAGACAGACAGACAGACAGACAGACAGACAGACAGACAGACAGACAGACAGACAGACAGACAGACAGACAGACAGACAGACAGACAGACAGACAGACAGACAGACAGACAGACAGACAGACAGACAGACAGACAGACAGACAGACAGACAGACAGACAGACAGACAGACAGACAGACAGACAGACAGACAGACAGACAGACAGACAGACAGACAGACAGACAGACAGACAGACAGACAGACAGACAGACAGACAGACAGACAGACAGACAGACAGACAGACAGACAGACAGACAGACAGACAGACAGACAGACAGACAGACAGACAGACAGACAGACAGACAGACAGACAGACAGACAGACAGACAGACAGACAGACAGACAGACAGACAGACAGACAGACAGACAGACAGACAGACAGACAGACGGACAGACAGACAGACAGACAGACAGACAGACAGACAGACAGACAGACAGACAGACAGACAGACAGACAGACAGACAGACAGACAGACAGACAGACAGACAGACAGACAGACAGACAGACAGACAGAGACAGACAGACAGACAGACAGACAGACAGACAGACAGACAGACAGACAGACAGACAGACAGACAGACAGACAGACAGACAGACAGACAGACAGACAGACAGACAGACAGACAGACAGACAGACAGACAGACAGACAGACAGACAGACAGACAGACAGACAGACAGACAGACAGACAGACAGACAGACAGACAGACAGACAGACAGACAGACAGACAGACAGACAGACAGACAGACAGACAGACAGACAGACAGACAGACAGACAGACAGACAGACAGACAGACAGACAGACAGACAGACAGACAGACAGACAGACAGACAGACAGACAGACAGACAGACAGACAGACAGACAGACAGACAGACAGACAGACAGACAGACAGACAGACAGACAGACAGACAGACAGACAGACAGACAGACAGACAGACAGACAGACAGACAGACAGACAGAGACAGACAGACAGACAGACAGACAGACAGACAGACAGACAGACAGACAGACAGACAGACAGACAGACAGACAGACAGACAGACAGACAGACAGACAGACAGACAGACAGACAGACAGACAGACAGACAGACAGACAGACAGACAGACAGACAGACAGACAGACAGACAGACAGACAGACAGACAGACAGACAGACAGACAGACAGACGGACAGACAGACAGACAGGACAGACAGACAGACAGACAGACAGGACGACAGACGACGACGACAGACGACAGACAGACAGACAGACAGACAGACAGACAGACAGACAGACAGACGACAGACAGACAGACAGACAGACAGACAGACAGACAGACAGACGACGACAGGACAGACAGACAGACAGACAGACAGACAGACAGACGACAGACAGACAGACAGACAGACAGACAGACAGACAGACAGACAGACAGACAGACAGACAGACAGACAGACAGACAGACAGACAGACAGACAGACAGACAGACAGACAGACAGACAGACAGACAGACAGACAGACAGACAGACAGACAGACAGACAGACAGACAGACAGACAGACAGACAGACAGACAGACAGACAGACAGACAGACAGACAGACAGACGAGACAGACAGACAGACAGACAGGACAGACAGACGACAGACAGACGAGACAGACAGGACAGACAGACAGACAGACGAGACAGACGGACAGGACGGACGGACAGACAGACGGACGGACGGACGACGACGGACGACGGACAGACGGACAGGACGACAGACAGACGAGACAGACGGACGGACGACGGACGGACAGACAGACAGACAGACGGACAGGACAGACAGACGACGACAGACAGACAGACGGACGACGACAGGACGAGGACAGACAGACAGACAGACAGGACGACGACAGACAGGACAGACAGACAGGACAGACAGGACAGACAGACAGGACAGACAGACAGACAGACAGACAGACAGACAGACGAGACAGACAGACAGACAGACAGACAGACAGGACAGACAGACGAGGACAGACAGACGACGAGACGGAGACAGGACGAGACGACGACAGACGAGACGAGACAGACGAGACAGACGAGACAGACAGGACGACGACAGACAGACAGACAGACAGACAGACAGACAGACAGACAGACAGACAGACAGACAGACAGACAGACAGACAGACAGACAGACAGACAGACAGACAGACAGACAGACAGACAGACAGACAGACAGACAGACAGACAGACAGACAGACAGACAGACGGACAGACGGACATGTCTAAACCGAATCTCCTGGTTACGCTGATCATTTCTATACACATTTTGTATAGTCTATCTCGACTGGTTCAGGGTGCTACACACAACCCAACAAACGCAATATACCCTCGACACAGAGTGTGTCGGGTATAAATATGCGAATTTGATGACGACGATGACGATTTCCAAATACCAGGCGAAATTTATAATTGAGAAATTTTAGATGCTTCAACCGAAAATGCACTTAGGTATTTCGCTGGATATGTCGTTTTTAAAAGCCAGCAAAAGTTTAGATGTGAAACTTGTAAAAATTTACTTAAAAATGAACTGAATAATTTAGGCCCATCTAAAGTTTTCATATTCAACACAAAATTCAACTATTTTGACAGTAGGCTTAAGTTGAAGGCTCCTACACATGAGTTTTTCGAAGTAATAAAACTACACAGCAATATTTTCCATAGTTTTTTCCAATCTCGTCCTCATTCTTTAAATATAAAAAAAAATATTTTTGAATTATGCTTTGAGCATAGAAAATACATTTTGAGTTATTTTCTATTAATTTTAATCAGAAAGCTTTCAAAATGGTTAGCTCAAAATATGATTGGAAAAGCTGAGAAAGAAAAGTCATTTACCAAAATTAAAATTTTGAAATCATAAGAACTTTTGCTCAGCTTTATTTAAAATTAATAGAAAATAGTTCAAAACGTATTTTCAAATATGTTCTATAACTATTTAAAGACAAAATGCAAAAAATGCACTTGGAGCCAAAAACTTTGAATCGTCATATCTTGCGAATGGTAGCCAATTTGGCGAAACGAAAAACACAGTTTTTTGTAAGTATCCATAAAAAAGTTCTTCATAAAACCCGCACGATAGCTTACAAAAACTTCTACATTTTTTTTGATATTATGACTTTTATATTTTATAAAAACATAAATAAATAAAGCTGAAAGGTAAATATAGAATACTTAACAACATTGAATTTAAATTTACCAAACCATTTCCCTACATTATTTTGAAAAAATTTTCTTTATGACAGTTGAACTGGCATATTTTCTAATATATTATATAACTGTTGCCGTCCCTGTTACTATAACTTTTTAATTCATATAATCTATTTTAAAAATTAAGATAGTTGCATTAAATTCAAATGTCAAACGATGAAAGAACATAATTTTTAAAGTTATCTGAAGTCTACCAAGCTTCGACTTTTTCGTATGTCGCACAAGTATGTTTACAAGCAAGTCACCCTACAACACCATAAAATAGTGTCTTTAGATGGGTCATGTAGAATCAGGCAAATCACTGACTGACCAAAAACTGACTTCACTTCACTCGAATCGAAAAGATTGGCAACGCAAAAAGCCTACATACAAACGTGCGTATGTACATACGCGCATACACAAATTAATAAGTGCCGCACGCAATCGTGAATATCTAATCATCCCTCAAAATTGTATTTGCCTGCCTCAAAGAACTTGAAAAATTCATTCATAAACGATCTGAGTGTGTGTGTGCGTTTGACGCTATAAAAAAAAATTGTGCGAACAGGCGACGTGACCCATCGGCTTCAACGCTTCAAAGAAGACTAATGTCAGTCACTGAACAGAAAACTTCGGTTGTTCGTACCAGCCAGCCGAGTCGCTGTGGGACTCAGCCGATGAGAGCCGAAGTGTTTTGGGACCTAGACAGCATGATTTTTGCAAAGCAGGTTTTTTAGCTGTTAGAGTTCTCTATATTATTATATGCTCAGTGATAATACTGGGTTCCTTAGTATTCGTTTCCCCAGTGTGCTTAGCAAGGCAGATTTTTTTTTGCAAATCCGCACGGAAAAAATCCCAGGGAATATTTAGAATCGGGCTAATTATAGAAATTTCACCCTTTGTGGGGAGGCTTCTGACGGGTTTAGGGAAAAAATTAAGGTTCTTAGGTAAATTTTGACTTTGGCTTGGTATTTAGCACACCAAAAAACGTAAGGTCGGATAGGTAATTCTTTTTTATATATTCTAGAAACTGATTGCTGGTGGTTACTGGGGCGGAATCTGATAGGTAGGGTACTTCTCCTTTCTATATTAGGATCTTTTTTTTTTTTATTATTATTATTTACAAGGAAATGGAGAAATGAACACCGCAATTTTTTAAGGGTGTGAGGGATAGCAATTTTATATTAAGTTTTTATTTCTTAAAGTTTTCCACACTGCTCTTAATTTTGCTAGATCCCAAAAATCTCAGACGAGGGCTCACTTTTGTTATTTTAATTACAGCATGTTTACACTGTACATTACATTATTTAACTTTTTTTAGTCAAATGAAATACATTTGCTAAATTCTGTTGCTCTGAGGCGAAAAATGTTGCAGTTACGGGCAAAAATGTTGTTCATTCGTATGGGGGATGCGTGCCAAAGGGCATATTTCCCCCAAATTTGTTATTTCCATTTTTTTAGTCAAATGAAATACGTATGGTTAATTTTGTTGCTTTAAGGCGAAAAATGTTGCAGTTATAGAGAACTTTGGTGTTCATATATTAATATGGGATGTGGGCGTGGCAGTGCACGGATTTTTTAATTTTCGTGGTAAATCTTACAATTAACTTAGACAACACGATTGCCTTTCAAGTCTCTAGCTCAATCCGTTTAATTGAGCTCGAAAATCGAGGTAAAATACCCATTGCGCGACGCACAACATAGTACAAAAAAAAAAAAAAATTTAACTGTCTTAACGCAAGGTGTCTTACTATCAGTATAGCAAAAACGTCGACATCTGTATTCCATTCGACAGAAGGCAAAAAAAAAACTATTACCTTTAGACACGAACCAGGTTATTGTAGAGATCGATCTTAATATGGAATAATTTCTGGTTTTATACCTTTTCATCTTTTATATAAGTTAAGCCAAGAAAGAATTAAAATGTAGTAATTTCACTTTAATGCAGTGCTTTCAAGTCACCAAAATTTTTCTACGGTCGCAAAAATTATATTTTAATAAAAACAATCATGGAGTCCCCGGTATGTATTCAAAAATAACTGTATTGAGCATCTCCTAGCAAAAAAAACTTACGGAATCTGCATTCCAGCAACCTAGGCGGACGCCCGACGACTCTTCGTCTATATATGCTGCTCCCAATTCGTTATGAACAGTGCTGCCCAAAGGGTAAGGGTAAGCTCCAGGAGAGAAACTGAGAGAAACTCTCTCAGTTGTTGTTGTTATTTTAATTTGAAAATCGAAAAATTGAGATTTTTTCAATATTTCCCTTTTATTTATATTTTTATATCTCAGAAACGACTTGAGATAATCGGACAGTTTTTCTTTGGTTCGTTTGAGAATAAATAAGGAAAAAAATAAAAATCGTAAAATACGATACACTAAAAAAAAAGTCCGGCAATTTGTATTTAAAATAAGTAATTGCAATTTGTATATAGAGCGGGATCTAGAAAAATAACAAATTGAACAAACAAATGTAGACCATTCAATAACGTTTGAGATACATTTAAAAAAAATTTGTATTTCCAAGAACTTTCCGACACAGAGCATTTGAAGTAGAGCAACCTGTATACTAAAAGGCGCAAAACTATATGAAAATCGGTTTCTCTCCAACACAGTTTTTTTTCTAATGCATGAAACGTTCATGCACTGAACACTCAAGTGCTTGAGCACTAAAAGAATTACTAAAACGACATTTTTTTTTTTACAAAATATGGTTTTCTTTTAGTTAAGGTTATATTTTTAATGAAAAAACAAAGATAAAATTATTCATTTAAAATAAGGTTATTTAGTTTTAACGACAGTGTTTTCGAAAACGCTTATGCCGTTAGAGTTGAGCTTACAACTAAAAACAAACTTATCTCTAGGAAGAAATTGGGAAATTTTTGAGTGTTTTTGATTGGTACAACGTATTTGAATCGAGTATTGTTCTTTTTTTTCGTGTTCGATATGCTCTTCTAAGAAGCAGAACTCGAAATCTATATTAGTAAAAAAATGTTTTGCCCAATCAAAAAGTTATCGGGGGCTTCTTATAAAATTATTATTGATAAGCGATAAGCTTGTCTTTTTAAAGCCCCACCGAGGCCATCGCAGGCTCCCTTCCCGTGTGAAATTGCAAAAAAAAATCCACTCACATTCAATTCGAAAATTTTGTTTTTTGGAGAGCTAAATTCAAAAAATTGTACTTATTTTTATATTGTGATCCAGCACCATCAGAAAAATATACAATTTTTTAAATAAAACCTTTTTCAAATTTTGAACTAAAATATTCGTTCATTTTTTTTACAGAATAAATCGACGGAATGAGCATCATGTTAAAGTTTTTCGGAAATTATAATAAAATTGAAATGTTTTTGATCCCCATTGCACTGAAAATATATAACAAATGGGTGCACCGTTGCTTGGATGATTGCCCAGTGATGCGATTGAATGGCATCCTGAATTTGGAAGGTATAATTTTCCGAAAAATCGAGACTCACAATGAACTCGCCTTCAATAGCAGACTTCTTTTTCTCTCGAAAATATTCTGCTTGCGAATTTGTGATGAAATCGTGCGTCATAAGTAACTTCAGCTCCCTCTTAAATTCTAAAAAAAAATTCCTCAACGGATTCGTTTCTTTCTTCGATATTGGTCCTGTTGAAATAGTGTTGATAAAAATATATAAGAAATCAAAAAAATGTCAGACAATTTACCTATCAGTATTGCACCAATAGCTAAATGAAATTTCATTGATATTATGTTGCCTTAAAAGTTGCAATATGGTTTTTTCAACAGAATCTAGTCCTGGACAGTTTTTACAATTTTGCAAGTAGCATTAGGGAGATGTATCTATGCAAACACATTTGGCCAGAAAGTCTTCCGTTTTTTGGGTAAATAAAACCCCTTTCTTTTTGGAAGCTTCCTGTACACCACATATCTTTAAGTCGATGTTTTGGTGCAACTTACAAACGCATACAGTGTGGGTTCCACTTTTCCCAGCGTAAACACATTCAGGTGGCCTTTGAGATTTAAACTTTGATAAGCTCAATTTCGAGTTAGGGAATTGAACCTGAAATTGGTCGTAAATCTCCTTTATATTAAACAGAAGAAGCCTTTTCTGAACATGAACGCGTCCATTTGCTGTTTTTACGGATACAAAATCCTTTTTTCCCGGCATGATTCTACTGATGTCAGCCAATGAATAGAATTGCTTTACTTCTTTTGTCAATGAGGAGTTAAGACGCTGTAAAACTCTTTTTTTAGGCTCCGAAGCGAAACCGAAACTCCGTTGCAACTGCTTTGCGCTTCGTGCTAGCCTCCGCGAAACTCGAAACACTCTGCATATTTTGTACTGGGTCCATGATAGCGGCAACGTTGTTAAAATTTTAATTTTATCACAGAATCGGTTCGCGTTTTTAAGAGCCCATTGCACATTTCTAATAAATATGTTTGTTGCGTCAATATTTTGCTGGTCCATTTCAAATGTAACGGACGGATCAGGGGAGATATTTTCAGCTTCCGATGATACAAAATTCTTCAATTTATAAAGGGATGTGCTGCAGGAAATACAAATAAACAATCCTACGAATTCTCGAAAAAATTCAGCCCAGGTCGGTGAGACCATAAGCAAATTTTTTGAAACATTATTATGTTTTAATTTTTTTAATGGATTGCAGCAATTTTTTCGTTTTACCATTTCGGACCACAACTTTCTCGTTTTTAATTCCTTTATAGTTATGTTTTCAGGCTACAAACACACTTCATAAATGTCTAATCTGATTGAAACGCTGTGCACAACTGTACTACTTATTTAAAAAAAGAAACATAAATTCTTAAGTTTGTGACAATATATTCCGAATTAATAATGAGAGAGATTTTTTTTATTGTAAGAACAGTCGACTCTCGTTAATTAAAACCTCCGATAATTTGAACATCTCTATAATTCAAAGTGATCACGAGGTTTCTACAATTTTTCTTTATACATTGGACTTTAATTAATTCAAAAACTTGATAATTCATTATATTTTAAGGGTGCCTCGAGTTTCGAATTAACGAGAGGCGACTGTAGTTAACTTTTTGCGACTAGCTAAGGCAAAAGGAAGAAGAACAAAAAATCGTTTTTTATAACTCTTTAGTGCTCAAGCACTTAAGTGCTCAGTGCATGAACGTTTCATGCGTTAGAAAAAAAAACTGTGTTGGAGTGTAACCGATTTTCATATAGTTTTGCGCCTTTTTGTATACAGGTTGCTCTACTTCAAATGCTCTGTGTCGGAAAGTTCTTGGAAATACAAATTTTTTTTAAATGTTTCTCAAACGTAATTGAATGGTCTAAATTTTTTTGTTCAATTGGTTATTTTTCTAGATCCGTCTCTATATACAAATTGCAATTACTTATTTTAAATACAAATTGCCGGACATTTTTTTTTGAGTGTATCCTATTTTACGATTTTTATTTTTTCCCTTATTTATTCTCAAACGAACCAAAGAAAAACTTTCCGATTATCTCAAGTCGTTTCTGAGATATAAAAATATAAATAAAAGGGAAATATTGAAAAAATCTCAATTTTTCGATTTTCAAATTAAAATAACAACAACAGCTGAGAGAGTTTCTCTCTTATATTTTATCGGGAGTTATGAATGGCCACCAGCTTTCGATATGAGGTCCAATGACTGAAATCCCAGATCCACTATGTCACGTTTCTCGTGGCCTGACCCAGTGGTGTTGTTGAAGAGGTGAGGCATGCAACAAAGAGTATAGATATAGAAGAGGCGGCATTTCGCAATTTTCTCACTTCCCTCTTTCTGAGTTTCATGCATATCATAAGAGAATATACCACGTGCGATAGTAGAAAATAACCAAAACAAAGAAATGGAAAGAAATACAGAAGGCAAGGGTTGCGTAAAAAGTTCATATGAAAGTCATATAATACATATTTACTTGAGTTTGATTTCAATACCAAATATGAGGTAGCCTTGTTTATTTATTCAATAAAAGTTAAATTTTTCAAAACATATTCCTATATAAAAACTTTTTAGAGAGCCTTATGTTTATTTCAGGGGCTAACTCCTTCGGCTGCGCTATTGCTGACTTTATGCACGCCTGCGTTGGCGAATTACTTTCGCATGCCTTTGGACACAAATCAGAATAACAACTTTTCATATGTGTGCGTGTGTGTTAGAAGGATTTTCGTTGTCATGCATGTGAAGGACAATGTGTAAAATATGAATTCGTACAGATAATTTTTTGGGCAAAATAATTTTTTTTTACACTTTACAAATTTTCCAAGATGTTCAATTAAAATTCACACAGAAATATATTTGAATTTATGTTTGAAGCAAAATTGGACATGGGATTTTATTAGTTATTTGAGCGTAAAGCCTGTAAGACTTGAAAATACTTTTCTCCAAAAATTACGAGTAAAATTTTGAATTTTGATCACTGTGAAAGGTAGAAAGTTGTTGTTGCTAAGTGCGGTTCTACATTAAGAGCCAAAACACGTCTCACTGAAAGAAACTCATAAGAGGGACGGAGATGTAATGTCATCCGTCTCTACCACTCTCATGTGTTTAATTCCAGTGAGTCGTGTTTTGCCTTTTAATGCAGAACCCTACTTATATGTTGCTTAATGATAATTACGGGGGAGAACGTAGGAGAGAAATAAAAAGTAAGAAGGCGCTAAAAATTTCGCCTAGGATAAATTCTCTTTGCTAGTTCGCCGAGGGAATTTATATATTTATGTTTCCGAATTAATTTATTTATTTATGTTTCTAAAAATTTGTTTTTATAAAATGTATTTTTTCTGCCGTTCGGCAGAAAAGGGTTAAAAAAAAGGGTTAGCCCTTTACGTTTTTACATGTGAGAATTATGGATAATGGTTAAGTTTCATTACAGAAAATATTATTATTTTCTAGGGAATGTAAAGACTGATGGCAAAAACGCGTAAAAATATTGTTTTAACTACGTTTTTTAACGGCCCTACACGTTAAAAATAAAATTCAGAGTTAACCAATTACTTTCATAACAACTTTCAAAAGAACATATATTTTCAAACAAGCATCTTACAGCCGACAAGACCTCCACTTTTCCGTAAATCGCTTGATGGAAGGCAGTCTACAAAACCGAACGGCGGCTTCGCTGCGTTGCACGGGTAGCAACAGATAAACAACATAAGCAGCAGACTCGAAAAATGATTTTTTCATTTTCCATAAGCCAAAAATGTTCGAAGCACACAACGTCCAAGTACAAACGTAGGCTAAGTGTAAGCGAACGTAAAGTGTACGTGAACGCACACTCCCGTTCTCATATTCCGTTCAATCGAAACGACAAAAAAATGAACACACAACGTGAGCGACGGCAACTCGCGAAATGCTAATGAGTGAAAGAGAAAGGAAAGCCAGAACTGGTTTTGGTTGCCAAGCCATTTTTCGCATATTCTCTTTCCTTTCTCATCTTTGTTTTGTTTATGTTCTGTTGCGAAAAAAGTTCATATTCTTTCGATATGCGTGAAAAACGAATGAGTGAAAAGCGTAGAGCGCGTAACGCGAAATGCCGCCTCTTCTATATCTATACTCTTTGCTTGCAATAAGAGCCGAAACCGTTAACGTTGTAGCTGTGTACTTAGGACTAGCAAAAGTGTTAGTTGGCGTACTTACTGCGATCGTGCAGGGAATGTGAGAAGTTGTAGGCTGAAGGTGAAACATATTTTCTGCATTTGATATTTGCGGGGTGCGAGTGAACATGCCTAAGCGCGCTGTATGGAAGTAAGGAAGAGCATTTTGTTGCTGGCTCGATTCCGTGACACTGTGCGATCGACGTTGCCAACACGGCGGCGAACGTTGGACACATAATTTTTTATTTTTTTTGCTCTGGTGTAGCCTTTTGTTGCTCTTTTTACTTATTTTTTTTAACATTCGCTTGTAAGGTGGTTAGAGCTTATGTAAACGAGTCACTCTCTCAATTTTTTATTTATTTATTTTATTTTCTCGACACTTGTTTATTGTTTTTGTCGGCGAGATGGCTTAAGTGAAATGCATTCGCGCACGGCGCTCTTCACTGCTCAACGTAAGAGTCAAACTGAGGTTAAAATGATCGCAAAAGAACACAGCTTTACACACGTATTGGAACCGTGAGTGACAAATGAAAAAGTATAAAAGGCGCGAGCAATCTCGCTTTGAAATCAGTGCAATCTGTGGGAAATCGAAATTATCGAGAAATATTTTTTCTCCGGTTAAATTTTATATAAATATATATATATATATATATTCTCCGGAGGCGCTTCGCAAAAAGTTGGTTTACGGTGAACACGATAGAGGGTTAATGGATCATCTGAGAAAAAACAAATGGTTTGACAAGGGAATTGACGTCCCGAGGCAACATCGTGTCCATTTTAAAATTTTTCTTTGGTACTGTTTTGAAGTAAATATTTCGACTTTTGCTTAAAAATTGAGGTTTGTTTATTTTTTAAAAATAGGAAAAAATAATTTACTTCTAAGCCATGAAAGATATAGGTAAATTTCCGAAAAACTGCATACTTGGGTCGTGAGAAGTGGTTCAGAAGTTTCAAAAATCACGATTTTTAACGTTTTTCGAAGATAACATTTTTACTATACATCCCAGCTTATTGAAATTTGGTGAGTGTATAGCTACTATGTAGACTTAAGCTTTCGCTGAAAAAATTGCGAAATCGCTATAACTATGGTCATCATCGTAGACATTAGAAAAAAACACTATTTCTCTTATTCTCATATCTGTATACAAAAATGATTTCAGCTAGATAAAATACCCTCTAACGGTTAAAATTTCACCATGACCACCATTCGCGAAATTCGCAAAAATTTGATTTTCACTTTATTGAATTAAGTATTTCGCAGCTAGATATAATACCCTCTAACGGTTAAAATTTGACCATTGGGGCTGTTGGTTTTTCGCCGTAGCCACTTTGAAGCCGGAGCTTTAAAGAACGGCAAAATAACCAATCTTATTGAGTACCTTTTTCGCCTTCGACTGCGCTAACCGGCAGCGCTGCCTGGGAGCACTGCGCGCTGCCCTCTTCTCTGTCGAAAAAGTCTCTTCGCGTTAACAACTCGCCCACGCGTCGGCAAAAACGATAAAACCACAAAGATCAAATCAAAACAAAAAAAGACCAATTTTGAGTTTACGTTTAATTTTAACTTAACTGAATTTAACCGACTACAACGAAACAAAACATCGGGAAAACTAAAGTGTAACCTACGATAAGAATTTAAGTGAAAACAGAGGTTGAGTTTATTTTATTAATAAATAAAATAAAATAGAAGAAATTATTGAATAAGTGAAAAGGCCAAACGAAAAGAATTAAAGTGAAAAAAACAAGTTCAATTTTATATAAGATAAACGCAAAACCAAAATTTGAAATTCATAAACCGAAATATCGTCGCGCAAACCGACATATAAGTCGACGTACCCGGCATCCCCCAGGGTCAGCAGCGGAGTACCAGGTACGTCCTCTTTAGTCTGAAATCAGACATTTTGGCGATCCTACCAGGAGCCTGGAATAGGTTCTGGTGGACCATAATAGTTAGAAAGGGTCGAAAAAGTCCGGCACGTGCACGTCGCCTTTGACCTCTGTTTGCCCTAGTGCAAATTCAAGGGCACGACAAGATCAAAGCGCGTGTCACGCATTACAACGTAACGGCGGGACAAACTCTTTCCTCCTCGACATCAATCATCTGTCTCAGTCGCACACCCGTGTGTCGTTTGGTGGTGGTTTTTGTGCACAGCCGATAGTGCAAAACAACAAACACATAGCAGCATTTGGTTTTCTCGTTCCCCTTTGAGGACGAGTTGCGGTTTTTTCTCCTTTCTTTTGTTGCTTTTGGTTTCTGGACACGCAGCGAAACCGTGTCTCGACTTTGGTTTTTTCATCGAAATTTCATACTAATTCAAGGCCAGCAGACAGCGAGCCAGGCCATCTGCATAAACGCATAGGGCATACGTGCATTGTGTTGCGTAGGTCAGTTCTAACTCTGTGCGTTGCATCGAACTTCGAACATAGAAGTTGATCGCGTATTGCCTGTTCGAGCGAACGTGGGTGAACTCAATTCGAACACACGGCCTCATACATACGATCCGTCGCTCTGCCAGCGCTCTGCCTGCACGCTGTTTTTGATTTACGTGCATCACATCCACTTTGCGAATTGGTTAAAAAACTTGAATTTCTAACAAATCAATTGAATTTTCTTACTGGAATTTCTTAAATAATTTGGAATATTTTAACATTGGATTCGGAGTACCAGGAGTCTTGTGGAGGCGTTGCGAAGCGCAGGAATCATTGAGGATTCGCTGCCACGGTTGCATATATTTTCTCCAGTTTGTTTATTTCTTTACCACGGCTGACTTGAAGGTGCTTAGACGACATCGATCATCACCGTGCCCTACGACCGGTCTCTTCCGCACCCGACAAAGCCTAGTACATCCAGATTGCCATCGATAATTTTGCGTTTAGTAAAATTAAATTCAAGCGTGGGCGAGTATATTCGTTAATTTTGCTGAAATATTATTAAATATTTTTTCGTTTTTTCACTCCGGAATCGCGTTGCTTGAGCTCTGTGTTAACGTTTCATGTTCGCTTCCAAAATGGCTTTCAATTTACAATTCAATGATGCGGTGGAGCAGCTTAAGAGCTACTGCGATGTGATTATGCGCTCCAATCCCTTGAATCAAACCGAGTCGCTCATCGAAGTTAAAATTGAGGAAACTGACTCCTGTTGGCAACGTGTTCAAGAGACTTACAGCCGCACTCTCGCACATGACGAAAGGACTGCTGAGGTTGCCGCCAGTGCTTTAGTTACTTATAATGAATGTCGCGATCTCCATGTTACTGCTCGAGCGCAGCGGAAGGATATGTTACGGATGCATTCCCACGCACTTCAACCATTATCCAGCTCACGGGCGCCTCCCCAATATGCTGAGATGCCGCCAGAAGATAATTTTATTCGAGTGAACCCTTGTGACGTCGCGAATTTTTCCGGAGGGTACAATGAGTGGCCAGCGTTTCGTGATATGTTCACAGCCTTATACATCAACAACCCAAGGTTGCCACCCGTACAAAAGCTCTACTATCTGCATTACAAAACGACAGGCGCCGCAGCTGCGATTGTTAAAGGATATCCATTATGCGGCTCGAATTTTATCCATGCCTGGGAGGCTCTCAAGACGCGCTACGAGAACAAGCGCATTTTAATCGATCATCAATTAAAAACCTTTTTCGATCTGCTGCCTATTGAAAACGAAACCAGCAAGGGAATTTTGAAAATACCAACGACGGTCAACGGTTGTATCACCCTGATGAAAAGTCAAGAAGTTGTAGATTTTTTTGATGCCATGCTCGTTCATATTTGCTCCAGCAGCCTGCCAGCCTCTACGATCGCACATTGGGAGCAGTCGCTTTCATCGCATCGAGAGCTGCCGACTTGGAAACAGATGAACGAGTTTCTCAGCAATCGTTATGAAGTCGTCGAACGCCTTTCGAGCTTCACGGAAGTAAGGACTGTCCCATTAATAACTGTCCCTTTGTTTTTAGGCTATTTAATAAAAAAGTGTTAACTTTATAGCAACATATTTGGTACCTAAATAAAGTATAAATATTGCAGATTTAAAAAAAAATACTAATTCGTAAAATAAAAGAGCTACTGAAAAGATGTCGTCTCAACAAGAAGAAAAGCGGAAAGCAATTATTTACAAACACCTGGAAAATCCAAACACCACGTACAAAAAGATCGCTAAGGAAGTTGGCGTGTGCGAAAAAACTGTCGGTAGGACCATAAAACGATACAGACAGCTTACTCCTTTATCGAAAACACCAGGATCAGTCAGAAAAAGTGGTCAAGCGAACCAAGCGGTGGCCCAGAACGTTAAGCGGCTATTTAATTAGAATCCAGGCACTTCGGTTCGTGATATGGCAGCAAAAGCGGGAACATCGAAGTCAACTTTTTAACGAATTAAAAAATTTTACAACCTAAGGAGCTATAAAGTACAAAAAGTACCTGATAGGCCAGAAGAAAAGGACGCCGAAAACTGTATCGCGATTACCTGCCCAAATTTGATTGCGTGATCATGGACGATGAAAAGTATTGCAAAGCGGATTTCAAGCAGTTACCTGGACACGGATATTATACTGCGGTTAGAAGGGGTGGAGCATCCTCTAAATTTACCACCGAAAGACATACCAAATTTCCAAAGAAATACATGGTGTGGCAGGCCATTTGGAAATGTGGCCTTCGAAGTAAGGAATTTGTGACGGATCGCACAATAAACACCGAAATTTACATCAGAGAGTGTCTGGACCGGCGTTTGCTGCCTTTTATACGTCAACACCAAGGTTCAGTACTATTTTGGCCAGAGGTTCGCAAAGGAAATTTCTTACTGATCGACTGCAGCTGCATTTGAATTTGCCAACGACCCCTAAAGTATCCAATTTATCTGTCATGGGTGGACAATGCACCCAAATTGCTAAAAAACAGAAGTGCACCATCACGCTCACATCGCCTCGTTCTATGTTCGAGGATGAAATCGACGCCTTGATGTTGCGAAAATTGACCAATTGGCTTCCGGCCAAAAGGTTCTCCAATTCGGATCCCCACGAAATCTCATCGTTGGAGCTCGCCGATCCCTCTTTTATAAATCCATCCCGCATCGATATGGTCATTGGGTCGGATATCATGCCGAAGTTGTTGCGGTCGGGCATCAAGATGAACATCGGTGGGGGCCTAATTGCCCAAAATTCAGTATTCGGATGGTATTTGAGTGGGCCAATCGCCAGCAAATCCATCGAAGCGTTAACGAAGCAAATCTCCTCCGGAGACCACCAGGAGTCACTTCACGAGTCACTCAAATCATTTGGATTGAGGCGCTGACGCAATACAGGAGCTTTGCAAAAATGCTCGCTCGGCGGCCACCACGAGAAAATTATCCCCGTTCGTTTGATCTTCCCCACCATGCAATGATAAAGCCTGAGAATATATCTCCGAAGGTACGAGCCGTTTCCAACGCTTGGCAGACTACCTCTTCCTCCTTATCGCTGATCGATGTGCTTCATGTTGGATCGGTGCTGCAGACCGGTTTGGTTATTCTTTTGCTAAACATCGCCTCATCATACATACTCGGTGGTAAAGAACGCAAATATGAATCTCCCAGTAGATGGCTGACTCCGACCATCATCCGGCCATTCGATCCTGGCGGAGCTTTGGATTACCGACATACGAGCCAAAGTTATAGACTTTGGCCACCTGATGCGCTCCGCGTATCACCAAAGAGGTTCCAACACGAGTTGTCCACCTCATACCGCCGCTCCGTCTCGGGATGCCCCCTTGCCTCTGTCTGCGCCAGCCGTGCCCCCCAATCGAGTCATCGGTTGCGTAGCGCAAGGCGGGCAAAATAACCAATCTTATTGAGTACCTTTTTCGCGTTCGACTGCGCTAACCGGCAGCGCTCTGTCGAAAAAGTCTCTTCGCGTTAACAACTCGCCCACGCGCCGGCGAAAACGTTAAAACCACAAAGATTAAATCAAAACAAAAAAAAGACCAATTTTGAGTTTACGTTAAATTTTAACGTAACTGAATTTAACCGACTACAACGAAACAAAACATCGGGAAAACTAAAGTGTAATCTACGAAAAGAATTTAAGTAAAAAAAAGAGGTTGAGTTTTTTTTTATTAATAAATAAAATAAAATATAATATAAGAAATTATAGAATAAGTGAAAAGGCCATACGAAAAGAATTAAAGTGAAAAAAAGAAGTTGAATTTTATATAAGATAAACGCAGAACCAAAATTTGAAATGCATAAACCGAAATATCGTCGCGCAAACCGACATATAAATCGACGTACCCGGCATCCCCCAGGGTTAGCAGCGGAGTACCAGGTACGTCCTCTTTAGTCTGAAATCAGACAGGGGCATTTCACGTGAAGCGGGCAGCGAAAAAAGGGTCATGTTCTGAAAATCGTTCATATTTGGATCAGTTGCTCCTCTATAGAGTGTGAGTTAATGGGCAATATTTTTTTGATATATCACCGTTAGTTTTCGAGATATAGGCCTGTAAAAATTGATGAAATGAAAAATAGGCTTTTTTTGCATGCAATGTTTCGAATAAAAAGTAGTTATATAAAAATAAGTAGTTACGGTTTCTAAAGAAAATTTATAAAGCTATTCAAGGATGCAAAAAAAAAATAAAAAATAAAATTTTTTTTTCAGTGTAACACTGGTGGTGAAATGGTTAAAGCATAATTACAACAACTTGGACCTTTTTGATTTTTTTTATTTTTTTCGAATTTTAGCTGCAGGTGCTAAAAATATATAATATAAGTTTGAAAATGGGATCTCTATTAGTTTAGGAGGTACAAAGCATTGAACATGCGTACCCAGCAATTTTCCCATAGCTTTTGTACCTCCTAAACTATTAGAGATCCCATTTTAAAACTTACATGATATATTCTTAACACCTGCAGCTAAAATTCCAAAAAAAATATTTAAAAAATCAAAAAGGTCCAAGTTGTAATTGTGCTTTAACCATTTCACCACCAGTGCTACACTGAAAAAAAAAATTTTTTTTTAATTTTTTTTGCATCCTTGAATAGCTCAATAAATTTTCTTTAGAAACCGTTACTATTTATTTTTTGAAAAAAAATTTTTTTATTCGAAACATTGCATGCAAAAAAAGCTTATTTTTCATTTCATCAATTTTTACAGGCCTATATCTCGAAAACTAACGGTGATATATCAAAAAAATTTTGCCCATTAGCTCACACTCTATAGAGGTGCAACTGATCCAAATATAAACGATTTTCAGAACATGGCCCTTTTTTCGCTGCCCGCTTCACGTGAAATGCCCCCATTACCACTGTTAATGTCAGGGACAATAAAGGCAAACGTACCTGTATATGATGCTGAGGACGGTGGATTGGTTCTCTCCTTGTTTTATGTTTGTCGGCGGTTGCGCGACGCGAATTTAAGGTTCTTAATGTTGATCGGTTTTCTGTTTGTTTTGTCTGTCGATGATTGCACGACGCGATGAAAAAGTTTGTTTGTTATAAAATCACAAAATAATCGGCCTTCTCGGCACTTATTGTTCTAAATTTCAGTTTTTTGTTTTGTTGGTCACTGCACTAGAATAACTTTGATTTTTTTTTTTTGATTCAATGCGGAACGGCGAGGCGCGTCTTAGCGGTTGCGATCAAAGACTCTACTAACTTCGCTCGAGCTCGAGCTGTTGAACCCGAAAGCACAAAACGTTTCGTTGAAACGGTTCGATTAAGGGCTCGCGCCCATAGCGGCTACGGCTACGTCGAAAAACGGACAACCACCATTCGCAAAAATTTTATTTTCACTATTTTGAATTGCGTATTTCGCAGCTAGACAAAATGTCCTCTAACGGTTAAAATTTGACCATGGCCACCATTCGCGCAACTCGCAAAAATTTGATTTTTACTTTTTCGAATTCAGTATTTCGCAGCTAAACAAAATGTCCTCTGACGGTTAAAATTTGACTATGACCACCATTTGCGAAATTCGCAAAAATTTGATTTTCACTTTTTTGAATGGAGTATTTCGCAGCTACATATAATGTCCTCTTTCTATTTAAATTTGACCATGCCCAACATTCGCAAAAATTTTAAACATAATAATAATTTCGAGTTTGTGAAGCTAGATCGAAGCACAGATAAGGTGTAGCTTGATTTCGAAGCTAGAACAACGAAAACGGCAGGAATTTTTGTTAAGGCAATGTTTTAACATATTTTAGGCTGAGGAAAAGGTATGTGCAATCGGCTTAGCCGATGTAAACTTCTTGACTTGTTTTCTTTGATTTGGGCAACAATTTTATTAAACTTTTTTTTTCAACTACGTTAGAACCGCGTTTGAATATTTAATTATATCTAAAAACAAAAAATTCGCTTTCTTAAAAAAAAAAACCAACGATCTAAAAGCACGGGAGAACGAATATGGGTGACAGCAGAATAGCAAAAAGTTGAGGGAATCCCCGGCGTAATCCCTGGCGCGAATGATAAAGCTGTTCCTCCGACGCTGCTAGACAAACACATGAGCGCCAATGCCAGTCATCAGACGCAGCTGTAGGCAAACTACTTTAATCGACGGATTTAGCCGCCACGATTTCCTTTTTCGATCCAGAACAGCCGATGGGTACCACTATCTCCCCCAAGGGAAGAGAGCTTTTCAAATCAATTCAATTTCAATTTATTCACAAATTCTTCAAATTAATATGTACAATGTGTGAATAGAACCATTTGTATAAATGAAATAGTTTAAAGAAAGAAATTAAGAATTAAAAAATAATTTTAATTAACTAAATATTATAAAATAACAACTAAAGAGAAGAAATTGGTAGTAACATTTTTAGCATCAAGTGCTGTGTCAAATGTCACAAAGTATTTGATTTAAAGAAGTGAATCAAGCGGAAGTAAGACAGGTTAATAGTAGGGAGATGAGAAAAGTAAGACGAAAAAGAGAGTGAAGGAGGAAGAGCCGTGGCACGGTAAATAGTAAGCTGGTGGAAACTGCATTATGACAGAAAAATGAAATGGAAAGTAATGAAAAACAAAACAACAGAAGCCAATCGTGCAGGATTATATCTGCGATATATATGATTCAAAATAATTATAAACGGAATAGCAGTTCTATGCTTTGTCCCCACAACGAGAACACGCCGCTAGTCTCGTCGTGTCGGCCTATTTTGCGGTAACAATTCGTTGCTTTGCACTTCATGGTGTGCGAATCAATCTTTGTGAGGTTTCATGCGAAATCCACTACTTTTCTCGCGCTTCTTGCTGCGGATGTTCTCAAGGTTAATTGATTTATCTTTCGAATTTCATTTTTTATATTTCTCCGCAGTGACTCTCCTCCAAAAACTTCTTTCGTTTTCGCCGGAAGTCAACTTTCTTCTCGTCTTTTTTTTTTTTGGTTTAAGTTCGCTGCGAGTTCTTGGCTTCCAATGCCCTTAGGCTATTTGCACGGACGATTAATTGTGAGAGGCGATTAGAGGGTCACGGGTCTTCCTACAAGTTCGCCACTGTTCTCATGGTTCGATTAAGCCGGGTCCACCAGTCTCTAGAATTTACGCCAAAGCAATACTGCTCGAGCATATTTTAGAGATTGTGGTTGGTAGTGATTGCTTTCCCTCTGTAAGAGTCCAGTTTTTTTCTAGCGCAGAAT
Organism: Chlorops oryzae; assembly: GCA_020466095.1. Lineage (NCBI taxonomy): Eukaryota > Metazoa > Arthropoda > Insecta > Diptera > Chloropidae > Chlorops > Chlorops oryzae. The sequence goes on from CM035807.1 coordinate 67,853,445, forward strand.
TCAGTTCGGAAGTGGGTGTCGTTGCGCAGCTTCAATGTCTGACTCACTGCATTGAACATTTTCGTTTTTGTTTTTCACTGTCCCGATTGGGTCTACCTTTTCTGTGTGCAGTGCTTTCTCATTCTAAATTTTAGTTGATGAGAGCTCAGGAGCAGGCCTGCCAATCTTTGCTCCGTTTGGCTTTGTTAAATGACCTCTTTTCTTCCTTTCTAAGGTTTTTCAAGTTTCGGCTCCACCAAGGTTTATGGCGCTTGAGCTTCTTGACTTTTGTTGGCCAGCTTGCTTGATTTTAATTTATGATGATGTCATTGAGTGCAACACTCCAATCATCTTACATTTTTACAGTGTTTTTCTGACCCTATAATTCATGACTTCCGAACTAAATAAGTTAGGAATGATATCTGTCCCAGTTCGTCTGTCTTTTAGTACCTAAAAAAATTTTTTTTCAGTTCTAGCGTTACCTAGTTCGAACTGAATTTTCTGTGGTCCGAATAGAATGGCTCCGAGGAAATTCCCCAATTCCTAACTAAGGTGTTAAAATATGAGGTGGTCAGTGTAAGGTCTAGCACTTCCTATCCCGTTTAAGTTACGAATTTAATTTTATTTCCCTCATTATATATATTTAGATTTGAATCCAATAATTGAAGTGGAACAGCGAATACCGTTGTAAGAGACAAATTGCACATTTTTGCAATTTTTCCATGCCATTCAGTACTTATATAGCCACTTCGGTTTTTTATAGTACTGAATTGTTGAGAAATCTCCAAAAGTTGACCAAATAACATTATTTTTGGAAAAGCTTAAAGGGCTAGAGAATTATTGAAAGCCAAAATCCTAAAATTAGGTTAACAAAATTTGTCACTTAAAACGTTGTTCGCGGCTCCGCTTCAATTGTTTCCAAAAGTGACTCACCTCAAGGATTTGTATCGGGGATGCTCCAGATGATGTGGTGGGCATTCGCATCACATCCGATGATCAGCTCCAAGTTGGCTATCATCAATTAGCTGTTTCACCGGGATGGGTGGGCATAGATTATATATATATCATATATAATACATATTCTTTGCCTATCGTTGGTCTGGCACCATATTACAATAGCTTGTCCGTGGTGTCAGCGTACTTCCTTTTATTGACACAGTCCTGTTCAGAACTTTCCAGTTCTAATGCGCTCCTAGTTTTTTTTTTTGCCTATGCAGCAACCTGAGTATATTTAGTAGGTGGCATCCAGGAAAGAAGGCAGTGCCTACGCATGGCTTCGGGACTTAATTCCCCTTCACCATTTGCACCATCCTACCCTCTGGCTGGATGCGCTCTATCCCTTGGTGCCGCATCCTCACAATTTAGTCGGACCCCGATTGGAAGGAGCAGCCCAGAAATCGTTCTTTGGGCATCATCAGAAAGATTGAAAATCTCCCTGGTGATCGCCCGCAATTCCTTTCTGCTTCTCCAAGCTCAACTGAAGTGACGGAAAATCCGCCGAGAGGATCATGATCTTAACGATTCCTACAACGTCAGCGCAGGAAGGTGCAAGCTTTTGCTTCTTTAGCTCAGATTTCCTGGTCGGCTCTCCTTGCTTTTTCGTAGCCTCGTTGACCACTTCCCCATCAAATTGAGACTTCCAGGAATGGGTTCTATCTCAGGTGTTGTGAATCTCTCACAAACTCAAATGTGGTCACCTTAGAACGAAAGCAAAAGGCAATGACTTGCTTGAACGCATTTCTCCTTCAAGGTAAATCAGTGCCAATGCAAAAGCAAAGGCCAGCGTAAATCGCTCACAGAGACAGTTTAGCATCTCGACCCCTGGCAACAACAACAACTGTAGGACGAACATAACAAACTCAAATCCGCAACCCGATCGCTGGCAAGAAGAACAACAACACACGACATACTAAAGAGAAACTGCAACAACAAAAGAAGACCCTTGGACTTAATAAGCTACATAACACCAAGCTTTCAGCGAGCCAGCAGGGCAACGACATTTCCGGCCAACAACAATAACTTCGAATTCATGAAAAGACAACAAGCATTTTAGAACTATACCCAAACTAGACTAGTTGTACTCAGTATTTTTTTAAATGTTAGCGCCAAAATTCTTAGAATTTTTCACTTATTCTATATATAAATTTTCATCGAAATCGGACGTCATGAATTTTTCGGAGTTTTTGGTCCAAAACTCTCTACAATACCGCCCTATAAAAACGGACTTTCGACGATTGAAAGAGGATTTCTTCGAGCGTACTCACCAAACGGACACGAGGTTAGAAGCTTATAGTCAAAGTGTGAAGAATTGTTAATTGTACTAAGTTAAATTGAATTAAATAAATCCTTTTGTTTTCTGAAAAGGACGCCGTTATATTTAAGATAGTGTATTAATTTGACGTGCGTACACACGAGCCACGACGCACAGTGCTTCGAGCCCATACAAAAGTGGGACAAAAATAGAAGGAGTTGTCCGATCTTCATGAAATTTGGCACTCTAGCTAATTTGAGGTCGCTAACTTCGAATATGTAATCAGATTTGCTGTAACTATTATCAAATCGCGCTTGAATTGTCAATTTTCTCCTTTTCTAAAAATATGAAAACTTCCAAACATATTAAAAATTATATTTTTTTAAATCGATTTTTGAACCTTTTTTATTTCACAAAAGTCGGTTTTTGTTTAAAGTATGTTTTACTTTTAAGCAGACAATTATTTTTGTGAGGGAATGTCTGCCCCTAAAAGATCCTTTTTTATACAATTTAACAGTTTTTGCTTAATAAAAGTTATATTTTGTATGATGTTGAATGGAGTATGGATATTTAATATTGCTTTATGTTTTATGAATTATTTTTATATCTTATTGTTTGTAAGCTTCAAACAAATGAATTTCAGTTTTTCTTTCACATTGTTTGTAACACATAAGTCCGCACCAATTTTCTCTTCCAAAAAATCATATAAAGCATTATATTTACCTCTTGGACCTGCATTAATCCACAAATTGAAAAGAACTTCGTTTGTAAAAACAACTGACATTTTAGAAGATATAATTATTTAAAGAATTGTAAATTTTACTTTTATGAACGCACTTAACGAAAAAGCGAAAGCATAAAACATCGACAAATTAAATGAAAACATTAGTAATAAATACAAGTATTTTCTATTATGCTAATACTTGGCATTGATATTTACACTTAAAATACACTTAATTGCAAAAGATTAAAACGACGTCATATTTCCTGTTTTTTAAATATTTTTTTATTTTATTATTTTCTCCACCCCTGATGTAATTTCTTGAAATACTTTTAAAAATTTCACAATTGCACAATTTGCCCGTTCTGGATTTATCTTGACGTATACGCCAAAACCCAAAAAATTAGACAAGACCATTTTCCATACGGCTCCATAGATCCGTACGTTTAATTTTTTTTTGGTAATGTCTTATAAAAGAAACGTTATTTTCATAAATGTAACTAAAGCAATTTTTTATAAAAATTTTTTCAAATTAAAGCTAAATTTCCTAAACAAATATTTTTGGGAGATACGTGTAGATAGCTCCGGAACGGCGATATGTAAACGATCTTTATTTAATGATTGCCACTGTGTGCAAAAAATCCGGTATTAATTATATTATGGGAATTCATTCGAACCCTCGAAGGAGTGAACTGTGAGAACTTCTTTGCGTTAACTCTCAAAATACATGGAAGCTTTGAGGGCTGTTTAAAAAGTTCTCAAAGTTCACTAAGTTCAAGGTCTGAATAAATACCCATATTGTTTCCAATTGAGCGTGGGATAAATAAATGTTAGAAAAATATAGCAATAAAGCTGAAAATAACATCTCCTCTTTGTGCATTCTTCTTTTTTTTATATGAAAACCATAAAGAGCCTCTCATACTGCTTTTCGTTCATACAGGACTGAAATTGCGCTTTTGGGGCAAGCTTCAAAATAGTATATCTCAGCTTTAGGTGAAAATAGGTGAAAGAGGAATACCATTTAAATATATAAATTGTTCTAAAAAATATATAAAAATTAAAGAGGTGTTTTTGGGTGTTTTTTTTTTTTTTAATTAACTTCTAAACTTCCGACTCTTTTGATATTTTAGTAGCATTTATGCAATATTTGAAGCCCTCTAAAAAAAATTTAATTTAATTATTCGGTTAATTAAAATAATGTTTTATTTAAGTTTTATAAAAAATACGAAAAAAATTTGATTCAAGAACTTAAAAAATGTATTTACTAGAAAATTTTTTGCTAAACACTCAAAAATCGTAATTTGTGTACGAAAAATTTGGTAAAAAACCCTCACTTTGAAGAGCTGTAGCATCCACAAAAATAATTAGTTCAAAGAGATATTTTGGATCTCTTTTAATCAAAGTATTTCCTTTACAATGATACCAAATTTGCCAGGTTTTGCTACCACAAATATTGCGATTTTTGTGCACGTGCGACGCTCAGATTCCATTTTGTTTCAACAATGCTTTATTACAATTGCTTAGATATAAATAATTGGATATAAATAAAATATAAGCAGAACCATTTTTTGAGTCAAGTAAGAGTTGAGTGAGCAGAGTGTTAGAATTTTTATCAGGACGTTTCCAGTACAATTTTATTAAAGGCTTTTACATATAAGGAAGAAGAACTTTTTCAAAAATTGCATAATATTCTTGTAAGCTTCAGATTTAGTTCGGTTTAAAACTTTCATTTATGCGTCACTATTTCTCGTTTTAGGATGCGCAAGTATTTTACAAGGAGCTGGAAGGCCATCTTGAAACGATGTCGGTTGGCAATGGAGCCGCGTTGGAGTTAATAAACGAGGCTATAGCTCATATTTCAAGACAAGATATTACGGAAAATGATTTAAATCTTTTGGTCGAGAAATTAAGGACCCTTCCTGAAAGCAATTTGCTCTGATTTTACAGTTAAATATTCTTTCAAATAAACTTTAAACTAAATCCTAAAACATTTTGTCCCGTTATTTGAATTTGATATCTAGAGGAACATAACCAGGGACTCGAAGCGCTTTTGAACCGAAACGGTTTTAAATCGAACCAGTTTTGTACTGGAAAACCGCTTTTGTCTGCTGAAGACCGAACCATTGACCGAACCAAAATTTTTCACAAATGTTTGAACCGAACTGATAACCGAACGTCTTCTTTTAACGGTTCAACGGATCGTTTTTATAAATTTCGAATAGAAAAATTTTCGATATACTTCGGTTGCTAATTTGCCGCGAAATTCTCTTGCGTCTGATAATAGTTATCGAGATGCCAATAAGAATGTTAGAATAACTCGTGCTAAAGCTAACGGCTCTGCTGCTCAACCTTCGGTCGTTTCTATTAAGAAGTCGATCGTAACTAAGTCAGCCTCGCATGCTGGGGCTGCGCGCCTGTTAAATAAAAAGTCAGTATCTATGCCTTCGCCTGCTGCTTCTACTGGCTCTTCGAATTCTATTACTGACACTGGTCGGTTGTCTCCGGCTGTGGCAAATGTGGTTGCTTTAAAGCCTAATGGTGAGAGAAACTCTCCGTGCTCAAAAATTTCGGATTCTGTCGCTCTTGATTCTTCACTCTGCTTTGATCTTCATAACAATATCAATAGCGTGAGACATGATATTGTTATCAGTGATAATACGCAGGGGCCTGAGGTAGTAGTTCACCTTAAGCGGAACACAAATGCTGTTGTTGTTGGCTCTTGTATGAGCTCGGATCTTGATGTTGTCTCTCGAAAAAAGTGGCTGCACCTGTCTTCGTTCAAGCCGACGGTTAGTGATGAGAGTATTATTGATTATGTTTCGAAGAATGCGGTTTCTGATCGAAATCTGCTTGCTTGTTATAAGCTAATTAAGAAAGATACTCAATGCGACTCTCTTCAGAGAGTGAATTTCAAGCTGGGTGTCGCTGCGTCGGAGTATGATAAGCTCTTACAGCCTTCTCTTTGGCAAGCTGGGGTTAGAGTGCGTGATTTTCGTTTTTTTCGGAGAGGCGTCGAATCTCAAGTGGACTCTTAACTGAAGTAAATTGTTTAAATGAAGACTGTAATGGGAGTATTTTATGTGCTGATTTATCTAATAATTGCAATAAGTTGATAAAATAATTCTATCAAAACGTGTCTGGGATGCGTACTAATAAGAACTTATTTCGTACCAATACTGCTCACTCTGATTATGATGTAATTGTTATTTCGGAAACTTGGTTAAATGATGACTTCTATACTGAAAAATATTTTGATTTAAATTTTTATCAGTTGTTTCGTAAAGATTGTGATCCAATTATAACTGGATGTAGAAGAGGGGCGACGTTCTGATTGCCGTTAAAAGTACCTTTTCTGCAACTAGTGTGCCGTTGGTAAATGCTGATCAGATTTTAGATGAACTATGTGTCGTTATCAAGGGTAGAGCCGGTAAGTTATTCTTGGTTGAGTCTTATATACCGCCTAACAGTAGCTTTGAGCTGTATAAACTTCATGTCGACAATATTATTTTTATTGCAACAAACGCATTAGGAGACGACCACCTATGTGTGGTTGGTGTTTTTAATTTAAATAATTTGGATTGGTCGGTTTCTATTAACAAATCCTTTCTCACGCCGTCAAATGTATCTAGTGATATTGAACTTTGTGTATTGGACACTCTGTCTGGCGTGAGTCTTTATCAAATCAATAAGTGCTTTAATCTTCTGAATAGACTTTTGGATTTGGTCTTTATAAGTGAGAATGTAAATGCAAATATCTATGAAGCTCCATGTACCTTATCACCTGCTACATTACATCATATTCCACTATCACTATAATATTGGAGCTTTATGAATTTGTACCTCCTAAATTGGATAACGCCTTGGCATTTAGTTATGATTATAAGAACCGTGATTTTAATCTCTTGAATCTTAAAGTCAGTAGTTTTGATTGGAATGCATTATTCGATTCCTTATGTCCTGTTGTTGAATCATTTAATTGCTTCAGGAGCACTATGATTGATATAATCAATGAAAATATACCAAAAATTAAACATAAGTATACGAAAATACCTTGGATGACTCCGGGACTAAAGAAACTCAAAAACTTGCGAAATAAACTTTATAAAGAATATTTTGCTACTGTTAATCCAATTTTCTTCAATCAGTACGGACATCTTATGCGAGAATTTAATTTTCTTGAAAAATTTATGTTCAAAAGTAATATTGCTAAACATGATTCTCGATTAAAAGTGAACCCAAAGGAGTTCTGGCAATTTGTTGACTCCAAAAAATAGTTCAAACTATCGAAAAGGGATGTTTTTAAATGACCAGGTTGTTTATTCTGCAGATGAATCGGTGAATTTTTTTGCTGAATTTTTCAAATCGAATTTTGTCCCGAACTCGGCCTTGAGTTATAATGTATTTGTAACTAATGTTACACAATGTTGCATAATTTGTTTAAAATAAATAAAGTTTATAGTCGAATCGGTCCTGAAGCGGCCCGGAACGGAAGTCGGAGTGCAGCTGCTAAACCTGATATTGCAGGATAGACGCCGCCAGCTCTTAAAGGAAGTATTATTATTTTTAAAATTAAAAGTCTATCGCCAAGAGCTTTCTTTTTGCCTTGTTGATCCGTCATTTAGTTCTACATTCCCTTTTACCTTAAGTTTATAGCTTTTTCTTCTTCTTTTCTTTTCCAAAAACGCCAGACATAAGAAGCACCCTATGCATGAACCGATACAAGCTTTGAAGCTGGTGCTATTCAAAGCTCAGCCTCAAAGTCGACGAAGGTACTTACAAACTTACGCATGCCAAGCAAAATCTCCCTACGCACACGTCGTCATTCAATAAGTGAGCCTAAACCAGGGGTCGGCAAAATGGGTATGTAATTGTGTGAGTGAGAGCAGAGCGGCTACTAAAAATAGCCGAAAATAAACAAAAAAAATGCTGAAACTAGCTAAAAATAAAAGCTAGAAGTAGCATAAAAGAGCTGAAACTGACGGAAAAAGCTATAAATTTCCGCATACCCGCTCTCGATGTTGCATGCTCGGCAACTCCCGTCAAACTGAGACAAGAGCGTAAGCAATACGTGTGAGTGGCTGTCGCAAAAATTGTTCCTAGCGTGCCGACCCCTGGCCTAAACATTACTATAAACGAAGTAAATACTTCGGTTGAAAAACGCTTACATATCGCAGTAGCTACTAACGCCAGCAATAATTCAAACGAGTCGGTAAGCCAGTCATGAATAAACCGCTATATCACTATAAAAAGAAAGCTAAGTCCACAAAACAAAAGGTAGGCAAAGCAAAAATTACAAAAACAATGTCAACTCTTACTCCTTCAAATGTTTTAAAAGGAAATAGATTTGAAGCACTGAGTGTTACAGATAACGCAGAAACTAGTGAGAAGGAAAATTCTCCACGATACCGAAAATCTCCTCCAATATATCTTCGTGAGCGAAGCTCCAATGTCTTGGTAGAAGGCCTTCCTCAAATAATAGGTAAAGGTTCATTCCACATTGTTCCGCTAACTAGGGGAAACATCCACGAGACCAAAATTCAGGTCTTTAAAGAAAGAGACTTTCGACTTGTTATAAAGCACTTCGTCGAAAAGAAAAAGAGCTACTACACTTTCCAGCTAAAAAGTAGCAAAAGTCTGTCCGTTGTAATAAAGGACCTGGAATAAGATATTTCAATATCTGAAATACAGCAAGCGCTTGAAGAAAATGGATTCCAAGTGAAATATATTATTAAAATATTAGGTGTAGTAAAAAGAAATTTTTATTTTTCCAATAGATGGCGTTATTTATCTGCATCTCGCGTTGTATAAGTCCGATCGTGTTCCGCTAGGGGGCATTAGAAAGATGACAGTTCCTACTAAAAAAGCTTTTTTGACACTTTTTTGATTGATTGATTCAGTTTTGTTTGAGAGCTTGTCAAAGATGGACATCAGCAAAGAGAAAATTCGCTACATTTTACAGTTTTTCTTCGATAAGGGAGAAAACGCAAGCCAGGCGGCTGAAAATGTGAATAGCGTTTATGGACCTGATACTGTAACAGCCAATCATGCGCAATTTTGGTTTCGTCGATTCCGTTCCGGTAACTTCGATGTCAAGGATGCACCACGCACTGGAAGGCCAATTGTCGAAAATGTCGATAAAATCATGGAAATTATCGAGTCCGACCGTCATGTTAGCACTGTTTCGATTGCAAAAGAGCTAAAGATTGCACAAAAAACCGGTTGGAACCATTTGAATAAGGCTGGATACACAAAGAAGCTCGATGTATGGGTGCCACACGAGTTAACGCAAAAAAACCTCATAGACCGAATTTCCATCTGCGAATCGCTGCTGAACCGCAACAAAATCGACCCATTTCTGAAGCGGTTGGTGACTGGTGATGAAAAGTGGGTCACTTACGACAACGTCAAGCGAAAACGGTCGTGGTCGAAACACGGTGAACCGGCGGAAACGGTGGCCAAGCCAGGATTGACGGCCAGGAAGGTTTTGCTGTGTGTTTGGTGGGATTGGCAGGGAATTATCTACTATGATCTGCTCCCATACGGCAAAACTCTTAACTCGGAACTCTACTGTCAACAATTGGACCGTCTGAAGGAAGCAATCGCCCATAAGCGGCCAGCTTTGGCCAATAGGAGAGGAATTGTGTTCCATCAGGAGAACGCCAGGCCACACACGTCGATAGTGACTCGCCAGAAGCTCCGGGAGTTTGGTTGGGAGGTTCTTCTGCATCCACCTTATAGTCCGGACCTGGCACCAAGTGATTACTATCTGTTCCTGTCCATGGCGATTAATTTTGCTGGTGAAACATTCGCTTCAAGAGAGGCTTCTGAAATTCGACTGTCTCAATTTTTTGCTAATAGGAACGAGGGCTTCTATGAGAGAGGCATAATGAAATTACCTTTAAAATGACAACAAGTTATCGAACAAAACGGCGCATATTTGACCTAAATCGGGTCATTCTAACTATCTTAAATAAAGCCCTCAATTTAATGCAAAAATAATTTCTTTTTACTACACCTAATATTTAATAAGAAAAAGGGCAATTCAGCCAATGTTCTAAGTTGAACTTGTTGCGGACACCTTAAAATTGAAAAAAAAAAAATTAATGAAATGCATCCAATATATTGCCTGCGGCACCTTTTACACCGTGCAATTGTTGTTGAGGAGCCTCATAAGCGAAGTGGACCAGTCCAATGTAATAACTGCCAGGAGTATGGACATACAAAGGCTTATTGCACCCTTCGTATGGTCTGTGTGGTATGTGGAGAATTTCATAATTCTCCCAACTGTACCTTTAAAGGTAGCAATGAGGAAAATGTAAAGAAGTGTAGCAACTGCGGGGGTGACCACACCGCAAATTACAGAAGCGGTCCTATTTATAAGGAACTAAAAAACCGTTTATTGCAGAAAAAGCCAACTGCACGTAATCCTCAAAATAAAATTGTTTTCCTTGAGGCTCCTGCTAACAAAAAAGCTACTGAAAATTCTTCAGCTTATCCAGGTATGTCTTATGCTAGTGCTCTAAAGATAGATATAACCAACACTCAAATTCCATATCAGTCCCATAGCAACAACTTAGAAAACACGATTTTCAGTTTGACACAATGTATGGCTCAATTTATGACATCTATGCAGAACACACTTCAAGAGCTAGTCCGAGCACAAAATCAGATGCTCCAAATAATAATCTCTTAAAAATGAACACACTAACCATATGGCACCCCTAAGGTGACACAACTCAAAATTTCTCATTTTTCAGAAAACGCAAAAAACAAAATGCAACGCAGTGTCAATGAAGGCAAAAAGAAAGGCATTGACGGGGGTTTTCGGCTTTTTTTAATAACAAAAACGGATTAGAATTTTCCGTTCAGATAGTGAGGTGAACTATGATCAAGTTCCATATGGGTCAGGCCACGAGAAACGTGACATAGTGGGTCTGGAATTTTGATTTTTGGACCTTACATCCAAAGATTATAGCCGTTCATAACTCCCCATAATATATAAGAGAGAAATTCCCTCAGTTTCTGTTGTTGTTGCAATTTGAAAATCGAAAATTTGACAATTTTTCAATATTTCTCTTTTATTCATAATTTTATATCTAAAATAAGACTTGAGATAAATGAAAAATTCTTTCTTTACTCGTTTAAGAATAAATAAAGAAAAAAATTAAAATTCGAAAAATAGTATACACTGGAAAAAATTGTTCGGAAATTCGAATTTAAAATAAACATTTGCGATTTTTATATAGAGCCGGAGCTAGAAAAATAACCAATTGTACATTATTATGTAGACCATTGAGCTGTGTTTCAGAAACAATAAAAAAATATTTGTATTTCCAAGGAATTTCCGACGCAGAGCGTTTTTTGTTAGACAACCTTTATATAAAAAGGCGCAAAACCATATGAAAAGCTTTTATTTCATGTTTGCAGACTACAAATAATATGAAGGTAGCAAAAACGTCTGATCTGATTGATCTGCTTTACATAACTGTTCGTATTGTTTTTGTTAGTAATTTTAGTTTGTGCGACTGGCTAAGACCGAAGGAATAACAAAAACAATATGTTCTTAAAACTCATTTAGTGCATAAACACTTAAATGCTCAGTCAGGGGAGGCAAGTTCCAAAAATATTGGGGGGGGGGGAAATAAAATTTTTTGCAGGGAACAATACGCAGTGTTTAGTAGATGTCAAATTTTGAAAAAGTGCGGTATATGTACTGCAATTGGAATAAAGTTCTAACCCTTCTCGGAATAGGAAAGATATCGATACTTATAGACAATCTTTGACACATATTTTGGTTGGATTAGGTTGGAACCAATGTTCGGAGAATTCTGCACGAATGTGAAAAGTAGGGTGGCACAGGCATGTAAATTCGAATAATTTTCAGTTGCCGAAATATTGGGGGGGCATGGCACCTCCAATAAAATTTTTGAAGGGGAAAAAAGTGCCTTTCCCCCCATAGTTGCCGCGCCTGTGCGCAGTTCATGAACTCTTCATGCGTAAATAAAAGCTGCAGTGGAGAGAAACCGATTTTTATATGGTTGTGCGCCTTCTTATATGAAGGTTGTCTCACAAAAAACGCTCTGTGTCGGAAATTCCTTGGAAATACATATTTTTTTTTTATTGTTTCTAAAACGCAGCTCAATAGTCTACATAATAATGTACAATTGGTTATTTTTCTAGCTCCGGCTCTATATACAAATCGCAAATGTTTATTTTAAATTCGAATTTCCGAACAATTTTTTTCAGTGTATACTATTTTTCGAATTTTAATTTTTTTCTTCATTCATTCTTAAACGAGTAAAGAAAGAATTTTTCATTTATCTCAAGTCTTACTTTAGATATAAAATTATGAATAAAAGAGAAATATTGAAAAATTGTCAATTTTTCGATTTTCAAATTGCAACAACAACAACAACTGAGGGAATTTCTCTCTTATATATTATGGGGAGTTATGAACGGCTATAATCTTTGGATGTAAGGTCCAAAAATCAAAATCCCAGACCCACTATGTCACGTTTCTCGTGGCCTGACCCATATGTCAACTCAAAATCGACGATTTTTGAGTTGTGTCACCTTAGAAGAGGGTGTGCGACATGTTCATGGAATTCAAACGGCGTTCGCCAGCACAAAACGGAATTAACTTATTTTCTCTCAAGTAATCCCATCGACGTCATGCTTCTATCAGAGACAAACTTAAATGATAAACACAATTTTTCCATACCGGGATATCGATTCTACCAAATAAATCACCCTGATGGAAAAGCGCATGGTGGAAAAGCGATTTTAGTTCGATGCAGGATTAAACAATTTTCACTTGAGTCATATGCCTCAAATTTCCTAATGGCAACATCCCTTTTTCTTAAAATTTATTTATTTATTTAGGTCTACAAATTTTACATCTTACAGACTAATTTAATTAAAAATTTCAAAAAGTTAAACCTTGAACGTATGAGCTAACACTAAAATCTATGTAGGAAGAATAATTGTTGCATAACAGAATACATCTCGCGATTGGCTCGTTGGAGGACTTCTTTACAAACTCGTTGTAGTAATTTGACTTCATCTTCTGTCTATTGTCTTCCCCGCTTCTTGGTCACAGAAAAACAGTTCAAGGATTTCTTCAATACTCTAGGCAGCAGATTCTTAGCAGCTGGAGATTTCAATGCGAAACAAACTGATACCAATCAACGGCTAAGTATAGCGTAAAGCTACATACCTTTGTGTATTTTGTGTCTTGGCACTGGTTATCATTGTATGAAGCCCGATGTACATATATTTGAATGTAGTAGACAATGCCCAGAAAATCAGTTATATGATTTTCACGGGAATTGCAGTGATTCGTTATGTTCAAGAAGATATTCTTCGCTAGTATATCGCTAATTTTTGTGTGTTTTTCTTTTAGAATATCAACAATCGCGTCCCGGGTTTCGGCACCATGTAAAAAATATACCGTATATACTTATCCCGAAAGACAAGCCGCTTAAGAAAAAGAGCGATTGTATGCGATCGTGCGTTTTAATACTGATTTTAGAATGCTTAAACCATACAATACTACAAGCGACACTCTCAAATTTTTTTGAATTTGCTTGTAGGTATGATAAGAATGTGTAGGAGTGAAGGCAACGGGAAACATTTTGCATGAGTGCGACTGAAAAAGATAGAGTTTTGTCAACGACTGCTGTGGTGAACAGTTCAACAGCCCTGCAGGAAGTATGATTTAGTTAAGCTCTGATTTAGTTTACTAGTTCTAATTCCACCAGCACGGGTTCTTCTTTATACCCCTGGTTATGTATTACTCTGTACAAAATTAACATTGCGTGTGGGCTAAAAATCACTAATTGTACACTTGAACTAACGCTTTTTTAGTGATTTGGGAACCAATTGCGTAAATTGAGTATAGTAAAACACTACTTCCTTTGAAAGATTACTGACCACAATATGTGGTTTTTTGGTTATTTTTGTTCTAAAATTTTTTGAGCCTCCAATACGCAATATTTACAAGACACCGAATTTTTTTTCGTGTTTGTTTTATTTACAAAAATATTTGTAATATATAAAGATAGATTTTATTTTTGATTTCGGATCACCAACGCTCTTTGCAACAACTATATAATTGCAACTCTTATTACTGACACGAAAAACCATTTTTCCATGCAATGCTAGTCGGAGCTTTATACGAAACACTACCCCCCTTTGCACTAGTTCTAAAGTTTTGGTGAAAGTACTAGTTGCATCCAGGCAATATAACTCACACTTCCTAGAGGTTAATAAGCATTGAGCTCTGCTGTGCTTGGTTATTCTTTTGCTAAACATCGCCTCGTCATACATACTCGGTGGTAAAGAATGTAAATATGAATCTGCCAGTAGATGGCTGACTCCGACCATCATCCGGCCATTCGATCCTGGCGGAGCTTTGGATTACCGACATACGTGCCAAAGTTATAGACTTTGGACACCTGATGCGCTCCGCGTATCACCAAAGAGGTTCCGACACGAGTTGTCCACCTCATACCGCCGCTCCGTCTCGGGATGCCCCCTTGCCACTGTCTGCGAGGTTAGCAGGAATAATAAATCTATATATATAAAATAATGTTGCGAAATGTGTTTGTGTTGAACTTTCTCGGCACTGGCTGAACCGATTTGCATGCAGTTTTTTTTGTTTGAAAGGTGAAGTCTGCCTGAATGTTTTAAGCTATATGCAACATTGGTGCGTGTGCGACATTGGTGCGTGTGTCGTGAGATATCAGCATTTTGGTGAGTTGTAAGAATTGATAGATAGAAAGATTGATAGATTGATTGATTGACAGATTGATAGATTGATTGATTGATATATTAACAGGTTGATAGATTGAAGGATTGACAGATTGATAGGTTGAGAGATTGAAAGATTGATAAATTAACAGATTGACAGAATGATAGATTGATGGATAAATATATTGAAAAATTGATAGATTGAGAAATTGATAGATTTACTGATTGACAGATTGATAGATTGATAGATTGATAGATTGATAGATTGATAGATTGACATATTGATAGGTTGATAGATTGAAAGGTTGATAAATTGACAGATTGACAGATTGATAGATTGATAGAATGACAGATTGATAGATTGATGGATAAATATATTGAAAGATTGATAGATTGACATATTGATAGAATGTCAGATTGATAGATTGATGGATAGATGTATTGAAAGATTGATTGATTGACAGATTGATAGGTTGAAAGATTGATGATAGATGGATAGATAGATGGATAGATGAATAGAGAGATGGATAGATAGATAACACCTATTCCCTAAATTAAATGGGGGAATAATTTTACCGAGATTGCACTGCAGTCGGTATCTAGGTTATTTAAAATGAAAAAGCAGCAAAGTAGGCTTGAGAAAAACATACGAATTCACCAAGCTATTTAAAATTTTAATGTAACAAACTTTCAAATCATAAAAAAAATTTATTTTTATTTAAATCAGGAGTAAGCGCATTTCAGTGAATATTAAGTGTATTTTATTCATAGTTAAGTACATAAAACAATGCCAGGTTTCCGTGGGCGAGGGGGAAATATTGGTCGATAGTAGTTTAAGTAAAAATTTATAGCATAATGTTTAAATTTCACACAAAGAATGAATAAAAACCTAGAGTATTTAAAAACATACTACTTTACCACTTTTATTACTTTTGCCCAATATCAACCTGTACCGGGAGAGGAAACGAGCGCGGGTCATACGAAGCTGGCGCGAAGGCTCGCGGAGCGAGCCTTGGTGCCAGCTAGTTTAAAATAAATATTAACCAAGATTTTGCTGCTTGTTGTTTTAACAGGTTGGCTGATAAGTCCCCGGTCTAACAAAGAAAAACACATTTTTTTTGTCAAAATTCGTTTTTATTATTCAACATAGTTCCCTTCAAGAGCGATACAACGATTATAACGACCTTCCAATTTTTTGATACCATTTTGGTAGTACTCCTTCGGTTTTGCCTCAAAATAGGCCTCAGTTTCGGCGATCACCTCTTTATTGCAGCCAAATTTTTTCCCTGCGAGCATCCTTTTGAGGTCTGAGAACAAGAAAAAGTCGCTGGGGGCCAGATCTGGAGAATACGGTGGGTGGGGAAGCAATTCGAAGCCTAATTCATGAATTTTTGCCATCGTTCTCAATGACTTGTGGCACGATGCGTTGTCTTGGTGGAACAACACTTTTTTCTTCTTCATATGGGGCCGTTTTGCCACGATTTCGACCTTCAAACGCTCCAATAATGATATATAATAGTCACTGTTGATGGTTTTTGCCTTCTCAAGATAATCGATAAAAATTATTTCATGCCCATCCCAGAAAACAGAGGCCATTACTTTGCCAGCGGACTTTTGAGTCTTTCCACGCTTCGGAGACGGTTCACCGATCGCTGTCCACTCAGCCGACTGTCGATTGGACTCAGGAGTGTAGTGATAGAGCCATGTTTCATCCATTGTCACATATCGACGCAAAAACTCGGGTGTATTGCGAGTTAACAGCTGCAAACTGTTGAGTTTATAAAATCAAACTAGCTTTGATATTTAAAGATTTAAAAAAAAAAAAGTTTTCTTTGGAACGAAATTGAATAATAAAATTGTAGAAAAATATTTCTCACAAATATTGATATTTTCTTTGTATTGGTTTCAAAGGATAAAAGGATTTTTAAGCTCGTGATCCTTACAAGGCTCAACTCGAATCCTAACAGGTTATGGGCAATATGGACAAACACACCGGAATTTCTCAGTTCAATGGAAGCAATTTTTCAAACTGGAAATTTAGAGTGGAGAAGCATCTGGCTTCCCAAGGATGTTTAATTGCTATTTCAACTGAAAACAGTGGTGGTGCTGGTGAGCCAAACAATGTAAGTGGAGCAGAGTTCCTTTCGAAGGATAGAAATGCTCAAGACATAATCACCGGTTATGTCAGTGATGACTATCTGGAATACATAAGAGATCAAGATACTGCAAAGAAGATGTGGGACGTGTTGTGCTCATTGTGACATTCGAGCGAAAAAGTTGCCAAAATCAAACCTTAGTGCGAAAAGAGTTGGCACAGCTTACGTTAAAAGAAGGAGGAGACTTACAATTGCATTTATTGAAATTTGATGCATTAATTCGTCAACTTAAAGCTTCTGGTGGGCAACCAACAAGTGCAGATATAATTTCGCAGTTATTTGTGACTCTACCAAAATCTTTTGATGCAGTAGTAACAGCTCTAGAAAATTTGTCGGAGAATGATCTTAACCTTTCTGTGGTGAAAAATCGTTTAATGGGAGAAGAACTAAAGCAGAAAAGTCGTCCCACTGAAGCAGAGGAGAATAATGCTACCGCTTTTACAAGCAAAAATAAGACCAAACAACGGTTCAATGGAAAATGCAACAAATGTGGTAAATTTGGACACAAAAAGGTTGGTTGTCGGTCCAAATTCAACATTGCAGCTGTAACTAAAAGTAGCGTAAGTTTTATGGCGGATTCAGTGGCAAAACAGTGCCAAAACACTACTGCAACTTCGAAAATAAGTTTTGCACTAGATTCAGGAGCAACTGACCATTTTGTAAAAGATGAATGGGTTTTTACAGAATTGAAGGACCTAGAATATCCAAGGAATATTTATGTTGCTAAAGCCGAACAAACCATATTCGTTTCAAAAATGGGTACACTGAAATGCTCTAGTGATAGTGGTGTAAATATAACACTGCAAAATGTTTTCTATAGTAAGGAATTCAGTGAAAATCTTTTATCAGTCAGCAAAATGGTTGAGGCTGGAATTACTGTGAAGTTTGAGAACGAAAAGGCAATCTTAACGAAAGAGAGATTGCAGATCGGAATCGCTAAGGGCAGTGGAAATCTCTTTGAGCTCAGACTAAAGATAGAGAAACAAGGAGCTCACATCTCAAAATCAGAGAATAGTCAATTGTGGCACAATAGATTTGGTCATATAAGCAACAACGCTATGACCCGATTAGTTAAAAACGACATTGTAGATGGAATGGACAAAGTTTCTACGTGTGAAAATTGCGATATTTGTAAGCAATGTCGTCTTCCGTTCAACGGAACTCGTTTAATTTAATTTAATTTTTAATTCAATTCAATTCCTAATGTAACAAGAAGTCACTCTTATTATAAACACTAGTCACAATAAATACTAATTTTAAAAGTTTTCATGCAGCTATTTTAAAAATCTTAATATCTATACATACACATAACTTAAAATAGTTAAAATATGATATAAAAACACAATATATTAATATATAACTTAAAATTTAAAATTAAAATATCAGTCACAGTTAACATTTAACATTAAATATAATAGAATACATTTAGGCGTCACTCATTGCTTTCTTCAATTTAACTTTAAACATGGTGCCACCAGCAATATGCTTCAAACTGTTCGGAAGATTGTTCCAAAGACGTGTGGTGTAGATGAAGAAATGTCTTTGTGAGTTAAGGTAAGCATATCGTTTGGGTACGATGTTATTTACCCTACTCGACTGTGTAAATTGCAGTTTTGAATATAAATATGGAGGTTTTTTTGTGTTGACAATTTTATGGAGCATTAACAGTGCCTTGAAGTCCAAAAGCTTTTTGAGTGGCATACCAAAAATTTCACTAGTAGAGAGGGTTATATGATCTCGCCGCCTGATTGCATAGACATATCGAGTGACATTATTAAAGGCAACATTTAGTTTCTGTTGGCAAGCACTGTCACATCCGGCAAATAGTTCAGCACCGAAAAGAAGGGTAGGAAGAAGATAAGTCTTCGCGATCATAAGGCGGGTGTTTAGAGGAATAAGGTGCTGAGTGCTCCAAAGAGCTCGGAGTTTGAATATGGTTTTGCATATAGCCTTGCTGATATGAGTGTTCCAGGTAAGGGTGTTATTCAGAGTGAAACCAAGATTTCTAGCATTTTGAACATATTCAATATCAGTTGAATTTATTTTTAATTTGCATAAGTTGTTATAGGGAACAGGTTTTTTGTAAATGACAATGCACTTCGTTTTCGAAGGACTTAAGATCAATTTATTCATGCATAACCATTTGTGGATTTCATCCAGATCTTCATTGATGAGGCGTATAGTTTCATCCATTCTAGTAATGCTTCCGCCTAGGTAAAGTTTCACATCATCAGCATATATATGAAAGGAACTATATTTAAGGATCGCAGGTAAGTCATTGACATAAAGCGAAAAAAGAAGCGGTCCAAGTACTGAGCCCTGAGGGACACCAGATAAGATATTACGAAAGTCAGATACCTGGGACTGTGTTTGAATTGCTTGAGATCGGTTTGTCAAATATGATCTAATAAGTCTTATTGCAGTTTCTGAGAAGCGATAGAAGTTGTACAACTTATAACAGAGTAGACTGTGGTCAATTGTATCAAATGCTTTTGAAAAATCTAATAACACAAGAAGCGTAGCAAAATTTTTATCCTGGTTGATTCTAATATCTTCGGTGACGTCAATGATAGCCGTTGTGCAGCTTCTATACTTCCTAAAACCAGATTGCTTACTGTTTAGCATGGCATTACTCTCAATGAATGTTTGAATCTGGTTAAAAATAAGCTGTTCGAAGGCTTTTGATAAGAATGATAAAATAGAGATTGGACGAAATTCGCCATTAGGCTTAGATACGGGAATGATTTTAGCTAGTTTCAAATTTTTTGGGTAATTAGATGTCATGATAATGGTGTTGAAAATATGAGAAATATATGGTAGGAGTAGGGGAAGCAATAGTTTCAGGAATCGTGGCTCGATATTATCAAAACCAGTAGCATTAGAGGTTATTCTACTGATAGACAAGAGGACATCACACTGCGTAATACTAATAAAACAAAGCCTATTATCACAGATGGGTTCAGGTACAGGAAGCGATGGTACATAGGTCTCATTATCAGGTACGGGTGATTGCACGAATTGTTTATTGAGTGTATTAATATCGACAGAAGTATCACAGAATGGGTTACAATTTTTTGAGCATATTCCAATAGATCTAAGCTGCTGCCAGGTTTTTTTTTGTGGAAATTGCACTATCAAACTTGGCCTGATAGAAATTGATCTTAGCAGTTCGAATGGCTTTTGCTGCTTTTTTTGATTTTTCTTTAAAATTTGTATGGAAAGTTGACGTGCGATACCTCTTCCACTTACTATAGGCATCGTCTCGTTGCTTAATAAAATTTTTGATATTTTCGGTGAACCATGGTTTTTCAGTTGACTTAACTTGTTTGGTTTTTAGCGGAACACAGGTATTGAATAAATAACTCATATGGCTTTGGAAGAAGTCGACTTGGTGGTCTACCGAGGTCATATTATATTATATATAAGTTCCCAATTAATTTCTTCAAATTTGCAATACAGCTCTCTAAAATTTATATTTTTAAAGTCCCTAAAATTGTATGTCTTTATCGACGCATCTTTTCTAAAGTGGTAGGACATGAAGATTAAATCATGTTTTGAGAAGACTGGAACCGATATCTGATCATATTTTAGGACTTTCTGCAGGTTACTTACGAAAATTAGATCTATTAAAGTTTCAGTTTGAGTGGAAAAGTGCGTCGGTTGGATTTGATTAACTGCTTGTAGTCCAAAATTCAGCATCGTATCATTTAGTGCTCTTTCCTTTAGTAGATTGCTGTTAAAGTCACCCAAAAGTATAATATCCGAGTAGCAGAGATAAATATTGCAAATAGCATCAGAAATAACGTCTAATTCGATATTGCAGTTTGGTCGATAAATACATCCTAAGAGCACTTTGTTTCCATCTTTATTAAAGATTTCCAACAAAAGATATTCTATGGAACTTTCAGTGAGCTGAGAGCAGATTTTCTTGCATTTAATTCCATTTTTAACATATATATGCCACCCATCCCCGATTCGAGATGATCGGTCAGGAACGAAATATTTCGCGATATCGCGATTTTATCGTATTAATTGCGTTCGATTCGTTAACTCGAAATTCGAAGACAAACATCTCTGAGATACAGAATTGCATCAACAGACGATTTTGCAAAGAGCTCGCCTCAAGCTCCATTTTTTAACAGCTTTGCGCATTTAAATGACATACATGATGCTCGCGCTTTTTGAATCGTATTTAATAATGCAGTTCAGATGTCGAATTCGATTCGAATGTGAATAACGATAAGTATATGTCGATACGTTTGCAACGAGCTCAGCCTCGAGCTCGCTTTATTTAGGTCAGCGGATTTTAGAATACGGAAGCTAAGCTATATTATCGTATATGTGACGTTCGAATTACTGACATTACAAGATAAACTGAGAGACAAATACGCGATAAGAATAAATGACAGAACCGATTAAATGAAAGTCGAGCTCGACCTAACAGAGCTCATTAAATATCATTAAATCGCGAGATTTAGAATACGCGATAAGACTTACGCGCTTTTATCGTATTTTTGCGTTCGATTCGAAAAATTCGATTCGAAGACTTAAACGCGATAAGAATTCAGAACCGTTTGCAACTGAGCTTCGCCTCGGAGCTCGCTTTTTTATAACGCGGACCCTTTTAGAATACGCGAGCTCAGCGCTTTTATCGTATTATTGACGTTCGATTCGAATTCGTTATTAACTGAAGACAAAACGTCGATAAGATTTCGAACCGTTTGCAACGAGCTCTGCCTCGAAATAGCTCGCTTTATTTATCGTGGATTATTATAAAATGCGAGCTCGCTTTTTTATCGTGGAATTCATAAGTCTTACCGACTACGGCACCCTGAAAGGGATTTTGAAGTTTTGTTGATATTTTGAAAAGTCCTCGAGGGCTCCCTGAAAAATGGCCCCAAACTGAAAATGAAAAAAGGCCCCAAAATGTGGGGTCATTTTGCATTATGAAAAATTACCCCAAATCAAAAATGAAATTTGGCCCCATTATTTTTATTTTTGAATTAAATTGAGGGCTTTATTTAAGATAGTTAGAATGACCCGATTTAGGTCAAATATGCGCCGTTTTGTTCGATAACTTGTTGCCATTTTAAAGGTAATTTCATTATGCCTCTCTCATAGAAGCCCTCGTTCTTATTAGCAAAAAATTGAGACAGTCGAATTTCAGAAGCCTCTCTTGAAGCGAATGTTTCACCAGCAAAATTGTTCGCCATGGACAGGAACAGATGGTAATCAATTGGTGCCAGGTCCGGACTATAAGGTGGATGCAGAAGAACCTCCCAACCAAACTCCCGGAGCTTCTGGCGAGTCACTATCGATGTGTGTGGCCTGGCGTTGTCCTGATGGAACACAATTCCTCTCCTATTGGCCAAAGCTGGCCGCTTATGGGCGATTGCTTCCTTCAGACGGTCCAATTGTTGACAGTAGAGTTCCGAGTTAAGAGTTTTGCCGTATGGGAGCAGCTTATAGTAGATAATTCCCTGCCAATCCCACCAAACACACAGCAAAACCTTCCTGGCCGTCAATCCTGGCTTGGCCACCGTTTCCGCCGGTTCACCGTGTTTCGACCACGACCGTTTTCGCTTGACGTTGTCGTAAGTGACCCACTTTTCATCACCAGTCACCAACCGCTTCAGAAATGGGTCGATTTTGTTGCGGTTCAGCAGCGATTCGCAGATGGAAATTCGGTCTATGAGGTTTTTTTGCGTTAACTCGTGTGGCACCCATACATCGAGCTTCTTTGTGTATCCAGCCTTATTCAAATGGTTCCAAACGGTTTTTTGTGCAATCTTTAGCTCTTTTGCAATCGAAACAGTGCTAACGTGACGGTCGGACTCGATAATTTCCATGATTTTATCGACATTTTCGACAATTGGCCTTCCAGTGCGTGGTGCATCCTTGACATCGAAGTTACCGGAACGGAATCGACGAAACCAAAATTGCGCATGATTGGCTGTTACAGTATCAGGTCCATAAACGCTATTCACATTTTCAGCCGCCTGGCTTGCGTTTTCTCCCTTATCGAAGAAAAACTGTAAAATGTAGCGAATTTTCTCTTTGCTGATGTCCATCTTTGACAAGCTCTCAAACAAAACTGAATCAATCAATCAAAAAAGTGTCAAAAAAGCTTTTTAAGTAGGAACTGTCATCTTTCTAATGCCCCCTAGCGGAACACGATCGGACTTATACAACGCGAGATGCAGATAAATAACTCCATCTATTTGGAAAAATGTCTTTTTACTACACCTAATATTTGTGTTTAGTGGATACGAAACTTTAATTCTCGAAGGTAATTTTGTTAATTTGTTTCCAAATCGCAAGACATTCGAGGTAAATATAGAATCAAGCTAAACTTATAAACGAAAAAAAGTCATTCACTTCAATTCGGCGAAGACGGCGTAATGGGTAAGCAGACTAGAAATAAGTATGACTAGAAATCAAGAGGTTCGGTGTTCAAATCCCACAGCCGGTGGATTCAAAAGTATGGTTACCAGCATTAGAACCGTTTTTTTTTTTTTTTTTTTTTTTTCGTTACCGAAAATAGTCTTATAATAAGACTGTTATTAGAATCATACATTAAATATAAAAATTAAATAATTTTTTTTTACTAATCGAATATAATCGAAAATTCGACAAAAAGGCGAATCGAATATGATAAAAAATTCGAATAAAGCGCGATAGCAAAACGATAGCAAAATACGAATCGCGCGCGATGCGTAAACGTTAAAAAATGCGATAAAAATATGAATCGCGTAAAAAGGTGACTCCCTCACGAATTCGAATTCGATTCGAGCTCGCCGCGAACACTCGCCGCGAAGAGTTTGCACGTCAAAACGAATTCGATTCGAATTCGATTCGAACTCGTTATGCTTATTGGGATATTAGATAGGCACTAGAAAGAGAAGAAAGATATATGGATGAATATGTGACGCAGAAAATATACATGACCATTACAAACATAAACTGAAGAGACACAATAGTACATAAAAATAAATGACTTACTGCTAAGCGATTAAATAAAGAGTCGAGTCGAAATAAAGAGTAATTAAATAAAGAGTCATTAAATGGTGAGAGATTAAATGAAGAGTAATTAAGAACATTACGGATTAACTCTTTTTTGCTGGTCGCCCTGAAAAAAACGCTGCTTGAAGCCACTTGAGCGGGCTAAGTCATCAATAACCTGCATGCTTGTAGCTTCAATCGGAGCGTCGTCCCGATTTCTCTTCACATAAACCCGACCCCTCAGTGAGAAAGCTGCACACAAGATGTTGTTTCTCTTTAGATGAACAGCTGCATTGAGTATTTGTTTATTAAACTTGGTAAGACACTCGTTGATATATATGGGAGCAGTTGAGTCAATACCAGCATGATTCAATA
Organism: Chlorops oryzae; assembly: GCA_020466095.1. Classification (NCBI taxonomy): domain Eukaryota; kingdom Metazoa; phylum Arthropoda; class Insecta; order Diptera; family Chloropidae; genus Chlorops; species Chlorops oryzae. Next base: position 67,877,680 of record CM035807.1, read on the forward strand.
AGAGAGTGCATCTATGTTGTTTACGAAAATGAGCAGCTGATTTGAGGATGAAAGCTTTATCTGTTGGAGACTTGAATTTGACAATAACGCCAGCATCAACTGTCGAATTCCGGTTTCTAGTTTTAATATTTTTTAGACGAAATATCTGCTTCACCTCAGTATTTGGGCAGTTTATACTGGCACATAGGGTCATAAACACTTCGTGCAAATTCTCATTTTCAGTAGCAGGAATACCGCGAATGATTACATCAGAGGCAACAGAGCTCTCTTCAAGATTGGATAGGTGCATTCGCATCTCGTTAACCTGCTTATAGGTCGATTCGATTTGAAGCATCCTTGCGTCTATTTGCGATTGATATGCCAGAATGTCCTTTATAGCAATCTCCTTAGCCGCTACATTTTCTTCCAGGTCACCAATGCGCCTGTTCATGCCATGAACATTCGCTGACAAGGTAGTGAAATTGAAAGCTTAGCGATGCGAATTGATTAGCATTGTTATGGCCAGCTGACTTGGGCGATGGTGATCGAGAAGTGATTTGGACGTTTTTATTAGTTGAGCGCGACGCACCAGTGGCAAGAGGAGATATTGGTCGGACAACGGACGCTTTGGTTGATCTAGTTGACATTTTTTGATATCAGCTGAGAATGTTGAATTCTGTTTTGCTTCTCTTTCTGACATTTAGAGTTATACGAAAGTATATGTTATATTGGTACGTGTATTTTAGATGTGAAGACTTTGTTTCTGATGAATTCAGCACTTTAAAGCCTAGTACTTCAATTTGCACAGATTCCGATATATGAATTTTAAATTTTTGGGCAATCATAAACACGTTAACAGCTTTACTTTTCGATTTTTAAAAATATTCAAGACAAAAAAATTTAAATTAAAGAATTTATGTGTGTACGGCGTACGTGGATCTTAACCAAGACTCAAATTATGGAGAGGGAGATGTGCAAGAACCTTCCAATCAAGAAGGAAACGTGGATCAACCCGATCAGATCGAAAATGATAATACTGAAGAGGAAACTGAAGTTCGGACACTTCGAAGAAGTGAAAGACAGTCTAAAGTGCCATCGAGATTTAAAGATTACTATCACTCGTTGTTTGAAGCCTTATGTGATGCTGACGCAGACGTCGTGCCGAATTCGTTCAAAGATATTGAAAAATCTCCTAATTGTGACAAATGGATGAATGCTGTTCAAGAAGAGCTAGACTCTATGAAAAGAAACAACGTATGGAAGCTGGTAGAAAGACCCGAGAAAACTAAACTCATGAAGTCCAAGTGGGTTTTTAAAATCAAAGAAGATGCATTGGGAAATAAAGTCCGTTTCAAAGCAAGACTCGTTGCGAAGGGGTTTCTTCAAAAGGCCGGTGTTGATTATGAAGAAACATACTCTCCAGTAGCTAAATTGTCAACTATCCGAATTATTCTTGCGGTTGGAGTGAGAAAGTCTTTCCATTTCCATCAATTGGATATAAAGACTGCATTTCTCTATGGGGAACTCAAAGAGGATATCTATCTTGAAATTCCCGACGGAATGAAACATTATCGGAACAAAATTCTCAAATTGCAGAAAAGTCTTTATGGGCTTAAGCAAAGTCCTCGGTGCTGGAACACAAAATTTAACTCGTCTTTAATCAAACTTGGCTTCACTAGGTCATCCCATGACTATTGTCTATATACCCGTATTAAAAAAGATGGCGTTATGTACCTAATAGTATATGTTGATGACTTATTGATAGCTGGAAATAAGCTGCCTGAGATTGAATCTTTAAAGAAGGAATTATCAAAATCATTTGAGATGTCGGACTGTGGCCCACTGAAATATTATCTGGGGACTACTGTTGATTACAATATTGAGGAAGGTGTCATGCAACTGAATCAAGGACCAAGTGTTTTGAAAATCCTTGAATATTTTGGTATGATGGACTGCAAACCAGCAAAAACGCCAATGGAAAAGAATCTCCAAATGTTACCAGCAGAGAAAAATGAAACAACTAAAAATCCTTATCGGGAACTACTTGGACGGTTAATGTATCTGATGCTCTGTGTTCGACCTGATTTATGTTACTCGGTAGAATATTTGGGTCGTTTTCAACATAATCCAGGACAAATCCACTGGGTTGCCCTTAAAAGAATCCTCAGGTACTTGAGAGGTACTGCTGATCTTAAGCTTGAATATCGTAGAAATAATGTGTCACAAAAACTGGTTGGATATGTCGATGCGGATTGGGCTTTTAGTATTTCAGATAGAAAATCGACCAGTGGTTTTATCTTCTACGTGTATGGATGTCCTGTGTCCTGGTGCAGCAAAAAGCAAATCTCTGTTGCTACATCTTCTAGTGAAGCTGAATACGTTGCATTAAGTATCTCTGCGTCAGAAGGAATTAGGAATCGAGGTATCTTACAAGATGTGCAAGTTCTTGGCAAAGATGAACCCTTCACACTGTACGAAGACAATGCGGGGTGTATTGCCATGTCGAAAAACTTAGAATGTAAAAGATCGAAGCATATAGATATGCGATACCACTTCATTCGGGACCATATATCGAATGGAAAGTTGAAAATATAATATATAATATATCAACATCCAATCACGTGGCAGACATCTTTACAAAAGCCTTAGATTGTAAACTATTTATGTCAATTCGAAATAAGTTGTTATTGAATTGAGAGGGGGTGTTGAGTTTATAAAATCAAACTAGCTTTGATATTTAAAGATTTAAAAAAAAAAAGTTTTCTTTGGAACGAAATTGAATAATAAAATTGTAGAAAAATATTTCTCACAAATACTGATATTTTCTTTGTATTGGTTTCAAAGGATAAAAGGATTTTTAAGCTCGTGATCCTTACAAGGCTCAAATCGAATTCTAACACAAACACCGCTCAGAATCATCAACACGTTGTTGTTTTTGGTCAAATGTGAGCTCGCGCGGCACCCATTTTGCACAGAACTTTTTCATATCCAAATATTGATGAATGATATGACCAACACGTTCCTTTGATATCTTTAAGGCCTCTGCTATCTCGATCAACTTCATTTTACGGTCATTCAAAACCATTTTGTGAATTTTTTTGATGTTTTCGTCGGTAACCACCTCTTTCGGGCATCCACTGCGTTCACCGTCCTCCGTGCTCATTTCACCACGCTTGAATTTTGCATACCAATCAATTATTGTTGATTTTCCTGGGGCAGAGTCCGGAAACTCATTATCAAGCCAAGTT